>CASHTH010002847.1:0-31477 GCA_030341885.1 Geodia barretti | reverse complement strand
ACACGAATGGCGCGAGTCGGTCGGCCTGCTTCCCCGGTCGCTGGCCACCGAGTCCCTCCCTCCCCTTCAGCTGCTACCCACCAGGCGAGGCGGTTCAAATTCCTCGGCTAATCCGGCCCCTCCGCTGATACCTGCGCAACTTTCTCCCACCGACCAGCCCGCCACCGGTCCGTCGGACGCCGCTGCGGCGCCGGACATCGAGGCGCAGCCGCCCTTGACCCCGGGACCGGCGCCGCAAGGAATCGAACCCCAGGAATCCTCGTCTCCTCCCGCCGCCGGATGCTACGCGCCAGCGTCCGCGAATTCGGCGCCGGCTGCTCCCGAGCTGACCTCAATCGCTCTACTAACATTTCCCGCCGGCTTGTTGGGCCTCATCGCGGTGCGCCGACGCCGCAGATAATTTCTCCCACCCCGCCACCGCTGATCTGGCGCACATCGTTTGACACGGCAACTCTCCCCCATTACATTCCAACTCCCCGCTAGCCGTGGCGAAACTGCCAGAAACACCCGAGGAGGACCGTAATGCGAGCTGTTTGGTACGAACAAAACGGAGACGCCACCGTGTTGCAGGTTGGTGAAATGCCCGACCCTGTTCCAGGACCCGGAGAAGTTCGCGTGCGCGTGCACGCTTCGGGCGTCAACCCGTCCGACTGGAAACGGCGTCAAGGCACCACCGCGCGCATCAACTTTCCGCGCATCATACCCAACCAGGACGGCAGCGGGATCATCGACCAGGTGGGTCCCGGAGTACCGTCCAGCCGCATCGGCGAACGTGTCTGGCTGTACCAGTCTCAGATCGGACGCCCCTTCGGCACCGCCGCCGAATACACGGTTCAGCCGGCGATCCGGGCGGTCCCTTTACCCAATAACGCTGATTTCGCGCTTGCCGCCGGGTTGGGCGTGCCGGCCATGACCGCCCACCGTTGTGTGTTCGCAGACGGCCCGGTGGAGGGTAAAACCGTGCTGGTCCCCGGCGGCGCGGGAGCCGTGGGTAACATGGCGATCCAATTGGCCCGGCTGGGTGGCGCCGGAACCATCATCAGCACCGTGAGCGGAGACGCCAAAGGCGATATTGCCCGCAAGGCCGGCGCCGACCACACCGTCAATTATCGTTCCGAAGACACCGCCGCCCGCATCCTGGAACTCACCGACGGCAACGGCGTAGACCTTATCGTTGAGGTCGATTTTTCCGGCAACTTCGCCGTTAGCCAGCGGATCATCGGTCGCGGCGGCAGCATCTCGATTTACGCCGCCGGCAACGGTCTAGCCCCTGCATTCGACTTCCCCGTCAGCAACGTCAATGTCCGTCACGTACTGGTGTACGACATGTCGGAACCCGCCAAGACCGCCGCCGTAAATGACGTTAACCGTTGGGTCGCTGAGGGCAGCCTGGTCGGCATGGACGGGCCGCATTTCCCGCTGGATGACACGGCCGGGGCCCATGAGGCAGTGCGCGCCGCCGCCGTTGGCAAGGTAGTCATCGACGTTCGCCACGACTAATCGCGCCCCGTCGCAATCGGCGCCCGGTCTTACTGGGCCGTCGTGCCGCCGTCGATGACCAGCTCCGCGCCGGTGATGAAAGAAGATTCGTCGGAGGCGAGAAACACTATCCCATAGGCAATGTCGTCGGCGTTGCCCACGCGCCCGACCGGGATACGTCCCTGGATCCAGTCAAAGTACCGTTCGTTCTGGTAACTACCGTCCGTTAGCGGGGTACGGCAGTAGCCGGGGTGAATCGAATTGATTCGGATATTGTCTCCCGCGTACTGCAGCGCCGCCGATTTGGTAAACAGCCGGATGGCCCCCTTCGCCGCGTGGTAGGCGGTGGACGTGGGGCTGCCTACTATTCCGTAAATCGAAGAAATATTCACTATCGACCCGTTGCCTGCTTTCAGCATCTCGGGAATGGCATGTTTGGTGCCCAGTAACGTGCCCTTGGCGTGAACGTCCATCTGTCCGTCCCACACCGCTTCCGTCGTTTCCTCAACTGTGTAACGCGCCCCGGTGCCCGCATTGTTGACCAGCACGTCCAGCTTGCCATGCGCCGCAATCGCGGCGGCCACCGCATCGACCCAGTCCTGCTCGTTGGTTACGTCCAGTTTCACGAACGTGGCATTGCCGCCTTCCGCCCTGATCTGTGCCGCCGTGCGTTCGCCACCATCGGTATTGATGTCGCCCAGCACAACGCTGGCGCCTTCCCGACAGAACATCCGCGCTGCCGCCCCACCGAAATCCCATCAGTTCGCCCTCGACGCCGCTGGCCGCCCCGCTGATCAACGCAACCTTGCCCTCCAACCGCATAGTGCAACCTCCCGCCGTGGATATAACGTATTACCCGTTTTCGTAGGCGGCATTATATCAGGCGCCGGATTTGGCGAATCCGGGAAGTCGATCCCCCATTGCCGCTGCCAGTGCCCGTACTACCTCGATACAACCGGCTGCGGAGTATTGTATCAACGGGTATAATGCTTGACTGGAGCCACGACAATATCGTGGCGCTACGGTATAGGAGGATATGCCCAATGCCCGACTACTTCACGGACGTGAATGTCTTACGCAATGGTGATTCTGCCGGCAACGGGATGGTGCTGAGTCTCACCGACCAGAACGGGCGACGAATCCACACCGTGGCCGTTCCCCAGGAAGGCCATTCTCACACCGGCCCAACCTGGGCCTACATCTTTGAAAACGACGGCCTTACCCTCATCGATCCGGGCGCTGCTGCCTCCTTCGATCTGTTGCAATCTGGCATGGCCCTGTTCGGCGCCAGTGCCGCCGACATCCAGAGGGTCATTATCACCCACGGCCACGCCGACCACGATGGTGGAGTGGCGCTCGTCGTGGAAGCCTCGGGCGCCGAGTTCTGGGCCCACGATATCTATCAGCCGCTGTTGCCCTTCGATCCCCGCGACCTGCAGCTGTTGCCCACCTCTCGCATCAAAGAAGCGATGTGGGAAACCGCCCGCGCTAACGGATTCATCCCATCCGATTCCGAAGAGCGCGACCGCTACATGGCCTCGCGCAAGACCCACCAGGTAGGCCATCACATCACCGCCGGCGAGCATCAGGGCGAGTTGACCTACATGCATGCGCCAGGACATTCGCCCGATGAGATCTGCGCCACCCTCGGCGGAATGGTGTTCACCGGCGACCATGTGCTGCCCGAAATCAGCCCCCACCCGACCATGAAAACCGACTACCCGGCTGAGGTCAAAGATAGCCTGCCCCTCCATTACCAGGACCCGGTTGACTCGTTCGGATTGCTCACCTACCTGCGCTCATTGCAGAAGGTGGCCGACCTTGGTCCCGAAGTGGCCGTCTTGCCCGCCCACCGGTTGTACAACAATCACCGGGTTCAACTTCCAGACGACGCAGCGCGCCGGCGACATCATCCGTTTCCATGCTCGGCGACTGGGCCGAATACTGGTAACCGCTGGCCCGGAACCGCAACCGTTGGAAGACGTTACCCGCCGCACTTTCGAACGACGCAAGCTGGAAGGCGGCAATTTCTTCGCTGCCCTCACCGAGGTCGTGGCCCACGTCGAATTGCTGGAGGACTCCGGCGACCTAGAGGTGCTGGACAATCACCGAGTCCGACGCACCGGAGAAGAAAACTATCAGGAAATCCTGCGGGCGTTGTAGCCGGCCATTCGGTCCTACGGGATGGATTTGCCCAGGTATCATCGGGATGGATACAGCAGCATTCATCCGCAGGTAGATCGTTCAACCAATTTGCCTAACTTGTTCTGACGCACCCTTGTCCGGCGCCGTTTAGCGCCTGGCAACCTAACCGGGAGGTTTCCGCTATGTCTCTTGATGGTAAGGTCGCACTGGTCACCGGCGCCGGACGCGGCATGGGACGAGCCACCGCTCTGGCCCTGGCCGCCGATGGAGCCGACGTCGCAGTCACCGACATCATGGCCGACAACGTTGAAGAAACCGCTACCGACGTGCGGGCCTCCGGTCGCAACAGCCTGGCCATCGTCGCCGACATCGGTGACGGCAACGACATCGACCGCGTCATCGCTGATACCGTCAGCGCCCTCGGTCATATCGACATCCTGGTCAACAACGCCGGCGTAACCCGTTTCCTCGACATCATGGATATTACCGAAGCGGACTGGGATCGCATCCATCGCGTCAACGCCCGCGGCGCGTTCTTCGTCATGCAGAGAACCGCCCGCCAGATGATAGAGCAGGGCAGCGGCGGGAAAATCGTTAACATCGCCTCCATCGCCGGCAAGGGTTACCGCGGTACGTCCAACGCCGCCTACGCCGCCAGCAAGGGCGCTGTAATCTCCATGACACTGATCGCCGCCCATCAATTGGCTCGCCACGACATCAACGTCAACGCCATCTGCCCCGGCTCCACCATAACGGCAATGTCCACCAGCACCATGGAACAGCGGGCCGCCGAGGCCGGCATTTCCGTAGCAGAGCTGCAGGCGCAACGGGCTACCAATATTCCCATAGGCCGGGCCAACGAACCCGAGGATATCGCCGCGATGGCAGCATTCCTGGCCAGCCCGGGGGCGCGCAACATCACCGGCCAGACCATCAACGTCGATGGCGGCCTCGTAATGCACTAACCCCGCATCCCAGCCTCCGCTCATCCTGAGCCCGCCTGTCATTGCGAGGAGCATAGCGACGTCGCAATCTCGATGAGGTTGAATACACGCCGGCGAACCGCCGTTGCTACGGCGACGAGATTGCCACGCTACGCTCGCAATGACAAAGTGCGTACGCTTGAGCAACATCCCATGATTGTCTTACCCACTAATTATGATCTCCATACCGGGTCTCGCAGCACATGGCCAGCGCCAGGCATAACCGCCCCTTGCGGCATATCGGCTCCCTGTATATGATGGCCCTGTTAATCAAGGCCCCGGCTCCACTGGCGCCCGCGTGAAACTTATTGGTTAGCGGCTGGTGGACGGCGAATTCACAAGGAGCACAGCGAATATGAAATACGACTACATAGTGATCGGGGCTGGCTCAGCCGGTTCCATCATCGCGAGTCGGCTAACCGAAGACCATAGTAAGCATGTCTTGCTGGTCGAGGCCGGTCCCGACTATCCAGAGTTCGAAAACCTCCCCGAAGAGGTGAAGTTCGGTTACAACACCGAGATCGATATAATGGTCAGCGACCACAACTGGCAGTTCGTTGGCAAGGGAACCGATACGTCTCCCGAGATGATGGTTCCTCGCGGCAAGGTCACCGGAGGGTCCAGCGCCATCAACGGCCAGGTGTTCCTGCGCGGCGTGCCCGAAGACTACGATGGGTGGGCCGCGGCCGGCAATGACGAATGGGGATACACCAAGTTGCTGCCCATCTTTCGCCGGATCGAAACCGACACCGACTACGGCAATGACGACTTCCACGGCGGCGACGGTCCCATCGTGATGCACCGCTTCGCCCGCGAGACCTGGCTACCCGCCCAGAACGCCTTTAGCGCGGCCTGCGTTGCCGCCGGATTCCCCGAAACCTGGGACCACAACCACCCCGACTCCTACGGCGTCGGACCCACTCCGTTCAACAACCCGAACGGTATCCGTATGAGCACCAACCTGGGCTATCTTTCCGAATCGCGACACCGCCTCAACCTTACCATCAAGGCCAACTGCCACGTCCACCGTATCCTGTTCGACGGCAACAAGGCCACCGGGGTGCAGTTGGAGTCCGGTGGAGAAACATTCGTTGCCGAGGCAGACCAGATCGTCCTCAGCAGCGGGGCGATCGGATCCCCCCACATCCTGATGCTCTCCGGCATCGGCCCGGCCGCCCACTTGCGTCAGGTCGGCATTCCCGTTATCCAGGATGCGCCCGGCGTTGGTCAGAACCTCCGCGACCATCCAACTGTCTGGTGCACGTGGCGCACCAAACCCGATTTCGAACTCGACGGCTTTGCGCCGCGATCCCAGTTATCCCTCCGCTATACCGCCGAGGGCTCACCCCTGCGTAATGACATGAAAATCAGCATGCAGTCCTTCGCCACCGAGCGCATCAACCGCGGCGGCAATCGCATGGAGCCCCTGGGCGTTCGCATGACTACCGGCATCCAGCTGGCAGCGGGCGCTGGTCACATGGAATTGCAGTCCTCCGACCCGTATCAGCAGCCTTTCCTGGACTACAACTACCTCAGCGAAGAATCAGACCGGGTTCGCCTCCGCGACTCAGTTCGCCTGTGCCTGCAACTGGCCGATCATCCCGAGTTCCAGGCCATGATCCAGGAACGAACCGAGCCACCCGCCGACGCTGTCGTCAGCGATGAAGCTCTCGATGCCTGGATTGCTCGCGAAGTCACCACCTCGCAGCACATCTCCGGCACTTGCAAAATGGGTCCGGACAACGACCGCATGGCCGTGGTCGACCAGTTCGGCAAGGTCAAGGGCATCGAAAACCTTAGGGTCGCCGACGCCAGCATCATGCCCAATTGCATCCGCGCCAACACCAACGTTTCTTCCATGACCATCGGCGAGAGGGTCGCCGAATTCATCATCGAAGGCCGTTAGCATCTTAATCGTTGTCTAACCAGCCGGATTGGATTGCCACTGCCTTTCCTCCACGGGGGAGAGGCAGTTTGCAATAGCTGTTCAGGAGACGCCGATGCCTCCCTCTCGAAAATGGACGCGCCTGGAAGAACTGGCGGTGCTGCACCTCTATCGCGGCAAGGTAGTGCCCGACAGCCGGGAAGCAGTGGCCCTGGCCCAGGCTGTCGAACGCAGCCCCAAATCCATCGGGGCGCGGATGTTGGCCTTGTCCCAGCTTGACCCCAACAACCCCAAGGTCACGGCCATCAAACCCACCGCTCTCACCCGTTCGGTCTGGGCCGAGTACATCGCCGACCGCACCGCCATCGCCACCGAAGGCCAACGCGCCTACCTCGGAATCCTCAATCGCTATGCCATGGGCAGACCCTGAGGTCGCCGGCGGCGTATTCTAACTGAGGAACCCCTGCATCTTCTCGATGATGATCGCCGGTTGTTCCTCTGGCGGATAGTGGCCGCAATCTGCAACGGGTTCCCCCGAACATCGGTGCACCACTCCCGCCAAACGTCCATCACCCACTCGCCGCCCCGGCCGCCCAGACTCCAGTGTTGGCCCTACAGGTCCAAAGTCGGGGCGGTAATTTTCCTGCCCGCTGCCATATCTTCCAGATCCCTGGGACTGTCAACCGCCGCACCCGCCCGGTCATCCTCCAGGCAACTGCAAATGGTACCCGGCAACGAGAACACCCGCACGTATTCGTCCACCGCCTCGGGCTCGATCGCCGCCGGGTTGTAGGCCGCGTTCCTGAACGACCACGCCAGGTACTCCGGGATGTTGCTACTCAACCACATTTCAGGCAGGTCGGCCAACTGGAAAAAGAACCAGCGCCAGTTGCGGCGCGCCGTCGTGGCGTCGACATTCGCGAACATCACGCCCGTGGGCACAATGTCCATTAATATCAACTGCTCTACCGCTTCCGGATGATCCAGCGCCAACCGGTAAGACACACGCGCTCCCCGGTCGTATCCGGCCAATCGAAACCGCTTATGTCCCAGCGCACTCATCAACCCCACTAGGTCCGAGGCAATCGTGCGCTTGTCGAACCCGTCAGCCGGCTTGTCCGGATCCCCGTAACCACGCAGGTCTGGTGCGAACACGGTGTACCGCTCCGCCAGCGCTGGCAACACCTTGCGCCACAAGTGGCCGCTTTGGGATATCCGTGCAGCAGCACCAACGGCGGGCCGCTACCTTCTGTCCGGTAGTGAATCCGCATGCCGTTCACCCGTTCAACGGCCCGATCCATACGTCAAATACCCGTTCCCGCGGGACCGCGGCGATGCAGGATCCCGCAGAGATACCAGCTACACCAGCACACCAAATCCCGACTTGGTGCAAATTTCCAGCCGGTTATGGTCTGGATCATGGAAGTAGAAAGCCTGTTGTCCGTCGTTTCTGGTTTGGATGTCGGTGCATTCCACGCCGATGTTTTGCAGTTCGTCGCGGGCCGCTGCGATGTCATCCACTTCAAAGGCGGTGTGGTGCGACGGCGCCGAAGGAGCATCCGGGTTCTCGATGATATGCACCATGGCTCCACTGGGCAGCTGCAGCCAGTACAGGTGGTCGCCGTCAACCATCTTGGGAATCTGTTTCACTCCCAGAACGTCCTGATACCACTTCAACGCTAGGTCTTTGTTCCGCACGTTGTACGTAATATGGTTGATGGCCTTCAGTCGAATATTGTCAGCATTCAGTCCCATGAAATTCCTCCTCGGGTCAGGTAGCCGTGAGTTCGTTCACCGTCTGCAATCAGCCGCTATATGCCGAGCAGACGCTCCAGATTCGCAAACAGAATAGCATCCTTTTCATCCTTCGACAGGCTCTCCAGCCCCAGCAGCCAGGCGACCGGCCAGTCCGCGCACATGTCGAAGGGCCAGTCCGTACCGAATACAACCTGCTCAATGCCCACCATATCGATCAGCATCCGCAACCCTTCCTCGCTGTGGGTGAGGCAATCGTAATAAAAACGGCTCAGGTAAGCGCTGGGCGGCTGATTGATGTTGGCGCGAGCCTCGGGACGCACCTGCCAGCCTCGATCCATGCGCCCGATTCCGTAGCATGCGTATCCGCCGCCGTGGCACAGGCAAATCTTCAGATCGGGGAATCGGTCCATCACGCCGCCGAAAACAAACGAGGCGAACGTGACGGTGCGGTCTGCCAGATTGCCGATGGTGTTGGGCAGGTGGTATCGATCCAGCCGCGGCGTAACCACCGTCCCGCCTCCCTGGTGGACCAGGAACATGGCCCCCAGTCGTTCCGCCGTCGCCCACAACGGATTGAACACCGGGTCATCGAAAGTCCGTCCGTTCACATGATCGCCGATCATGGCGCCCTTCAACCCCAGTTCCTCGACCGACCTCGTAAGCTCCTCGATAGCGGCGCCAACATCCTGCATCGGAAGATTTGCCAATCCGGCAAACCGCTCCGGATACTCGGTTACCAACTCGGCGACGTAATCGTTGCACTCCCGGTGCATCTCCAGCGCCTGCTGGGCATCCAGCTCATAAAAGTACATGTTGGCGTTGGTGGACAGCACATGCACGTCCACCCCCAAAGACATCATATCGGCGATGCGTTGCTCCGGGGTCCAAAAAGTCCTCGGATTGTACCGGTGCTGGTTGTACAGGATGGGAGCGCTCACCCCATACCAGGCGTCCCCGCTTTGCATCGCTCGCAAAGCTCCCGCTGGTGTGATGTGAGCGTGCACGTCCAGGACTCTTTCTGCCATGACTTGTAAACTCCTGTCGACCTCATCGGGACTCGGTTGAATTGCGACTCGGGTAGTTGGGCGGTTGGCCGCCTCAGCCTCGCGGAGAGTATAGACTCTTTGCAGGCATCCGTCAGCGTGAATCCCGCGCCGCCACCCGCCGCGTTACGCCACGCAAAGCTGGCCGGTGTTGACGCTGGCGCCCGGGTGAGCATAGGATTCAGACAACCGGGAATGAGGGAGAATCAAATGCGCGAAAATACAATGAAAAAGAAACTTGGAGCCGGACAACCCGTTTTCGGTTCCATGATTACTTTTCCATCGCCGCCCGTCGTCGAGATGCTGGGTTTCCTGGGCTACGACTGGGTGCTGATCGACAATGAACACGGCAGCATCACGGTGGACCTTGCCGAGGATATGATCCGCGCCGCCGAGTATTCCGGCACGGCTCCCATTGTCCGCCCCGTCGGCAACCGCCCCGAGTTGATTTGTCCCTTCCTGGATCGCGGCGCCTGGGGCGTTCAGGTGCCCCACGTCAATACCGCTGATGAGGCCCGAGCCGCGGTAACGGCCGTCAAATATTACCCCGAAGGCGAGCGGGGGCTGTTTAGCGGCGGCCGTCCGGCAGAATACGGGTTCAGTGGATCAACTCCCGATTACGTCGCCGACGCCAACCGCAACACCCTGGTATGCCTGATGCTCGAAGAAGTCGAAGCCATCGAAAACATCCCCGAGCTGGTCAAGGTGCCCGGCGTGGATGTTTACTTCATCGGCGCGGGCGACCTCTCCCAAAGCATGGGATATCCGGGGCAACAGACCCATCCCGAAGTTCAGGCCCTGGTTGAGAAGGGGGTGCAGCAGATCGCGGCGGCCGGCATAACCGCCGGATGCAGCTGCCCCGACAACCTGGTTCCCCACTACCTGGAACTGGGCGTCCGCTATTTTCACAACACGGTGGGCCGTTTGATCCAATCAGCGAGCGATGGGTACCTGAACACCATGCGCGCCGCCGCCGACGGCCTGGCGTAACATCAACCCTGCAACCAACATTTACGAAACAAGCATACCCGACAATCCAGAGGTGCTCCATGACCAGCCCTGTCGACCCCAACCAAATCTGCCTAACGGGAGAAAATTCCTTCATCAGATTGTCCCCCGAACCCGGAGGAAACCTGACGACCCGCGCCAGCCATTGGCGGGTGTTGTGGTCTCCCAGCGGGGCCGGGCATGTCCTGTTTCTCAAAAGCGATGATTTGTCCGACAATCCCGTCCGCGTTTATTCCGACAACATCGCCCTCACCCGCTACCTGCAGGATGAGATCGAATCGATGCTGTTTCCTGAATTCGCCAACACTTCGTTGCCAGTCATTGGCGCGGAATTTAGCAAGAGCGGCGACCCAGCCAATTTCTGGACCGAAACCGTGGCGGCGGCCGACGAATCGGTGGTGCTGAGCTGGTACGATTTCCTGACGCCGTTTATGCTCAACGTCCCGGCCGGCAGCGTGGAAGGGCGCCCTCACGGTGTGTACAGCTGTTTCATACCGGCTCGCGGAGCCCAACTAACCGTGGGCAGACAGGCTCTCAGCGGCGTGGTATCGCCGGAAATGCGCGGGGCGGCGCAAAGTAGTTCGGCGTGCATCGCCTGGTCGGAAACTTGGGTCAAACCATAGCAGCCCCGCGGGCAATCGGGCCGGCGGACAATGTAGTATGACTCAGAGTCGCTCTAACCCTGCCACCACGCCGTCGACATACAGTAGCTGCAGCGCCTGAATTGCCAGGTCGGCAACCGCCCGGGCCTGTTCCGATTCCAGTCGGACACACATAGACGAGATCGCATCGTCGACCGTCCTTTGCCCGTCCAGCCGCGAAACGAAACTGGCTACGATAGCGCTGCACGGCAGACCCTCCGGGTGCCCATCGGTCACCAACCCATACCCCCAAACAAACTCCCCGTCGTCCAAAACAGGTTGGCGTTGAACGCGGACTCCATCTTTCAGCCGGGGCGTCGCGGATCCCAGTCCGCCCACAGAGTTCCCCAATCGCCAATGTTGCATCGTTGCCCGGCGACTTTGCCGTCCTATCTCAACTTCCGCGATGCTGTCAGCAAACGTATCCGGAGCCAAGCCTCGGGACAACACAGCGCGCTCGTAGCCACGTGCCGGCTGCCCAGCCACCGCCTGAATGAAAGATTGCCGGGGAGTCAACGCCGGGTCATCTTCCAGCAGCCGACGTGCTTCCCAAAAATAGGAATCGGCCGAACGATTGCTGGAGTAAAAGAGCCGGGCCATTTCACGAAAATGGCTATATTCCTTGTAGTACAACTGCTGATACACCATGCCCGCCGGTTCGGCCATCGCTGAATCTTTCAGCGCCGAAACTACCATCGCTGCCGCCAGCGACGCCGACGTCAACGCCAGATGCACTCCGGAAGAAAACAGCGGGTCTATGAAGCATGCGGCATCACCCACCAAGACGTAGCCCGGCCCGCTGAGCGGATCACAGCGGTATGACCAGTCCCGCAAGACTTGCGGTTTCCCCACTAATTGCGCCGTTTCCAGCATCCGCGACGTCCGTCCCGACGCCTTGATCTGCGCCTCAAGAAACCTGCGGGCGCCAATTGCCCGGATACCCTCTTGTCCTATAGCGGAATCGACCACTGCGCCGACGCTGGACCAGCCGTCACGCAGCGGGATATTCCACAGCCAGCCGTCGGCTTGCGACTCTATGAAAATGTTGCCTTCATCCGGGGATTCCAGCCGACGACCCCCGGCAAAATATCCGTACACCGCCAGGTTCCGGAAAAAATCGTCCCACTCTCTCAATCCCAGTTGGCGGGATACCACGCCCCTCTGTCCGCTCGCGTCCACCACCCAGGCAGCAATCGTCTCAGTATCCCCCTGGGAACCATCGGCGGGTCGATGGCGCACACCGACCGCCCGGCCCGTGGAATCCAGCGTGATGCCGGTCGCCTGCTGACCCTCCAACACCCGAACCCCGTTACGTCGGGCGTTATCCAGGAGAATCTTGTCGAACTCCGGCCGCCACACCTGGTAAGAATGTGGATTGCTAACGTTTGTCTCGCTGAAATACCAGCTCCAGGGCTCCGTGTCGGTACCCCAAACCATGGTGGCGCCACGCTTGCGAACAAAACCGGCCTTCTCCACTTCATCCAGAACGCCCAAGTCTTGCAGTATCGGTATGCTGGCCGGCAACAACGATTCACCCACGTGGTCCCGTGGGAACCGATCGCGTTCCAGCAGCACGACGCTGTAACCGCGCCGGGCCAAAAGCGTGCTTACGCAGGAGCCGGCCGGGCCGCCGCCGATTACAATTATCGGGTCAGGATTTGCCAACTTGATCTATCCGTCAGCAAGGCTGCCCAACCAACCTGAGGTCATGCCGAGCAGTTACCGGTAGTACTGGGAAAACACCGGCTCTTCACGCGTGATTATCTCCAATACGCATGGTTGACCGGTAGCAGAAATGTCCTTGGCGCATTCGATAGCCGGGCCCACTTCCCCGGGGTCAGTGATTTTTTCGGCGTACGCACCCAATGACTCAGCCATCCTGGCGTACTCGCCGGTTACGTACTTGCTACCGTACCGTTCCACTGCCACCGGAATGTTTTTCTCGTAACCGCCCATCGCACCGTTGTTCACTATGACCGTGATGATGCCCAATTTTTCCCGCGCCGCGGTCTCAAAATCGGTGCCGGCCATCCCAACCGCTACGTCACCCATCAGATTCACACAGGTTTTATCGGGAAACGCTACCTTGGCTCCCAAGGCATAACCCAGTCCTGTTCCCAGCTGCGTGGAATTTCCCCATCCAATGTAACCTCTGGGAGTGGTGGCAGCGTAGAAAGGCACAATCTGATCCCGAGGATTACCGGAGTCATGCGTTACAATGCTGTTGGCTTTATCCAGCCTGGCATTTAGCTCATACACCACGCGATACGGGCTGATGGGCGTGTCGTTGCTGGAAAGACGGGGCATCCACTCTGCGATCCATGCCTGGCGTACTTGCCTGATTTCCGCCGCCACCGATTCGTCGCCGCGCCGACCTTCCGGCCCCAGCCTGTCTTTCACCTCTTCGATCAATTGACCCAGCACCAGCTTGGCATCGCCGACAATCATTTCTTCGAGGGCGTATTCACCATTCAGGTCTTTTTCATCAATGGTGGACTGAATAATGGTCTTGCCCACCGGTACCGGCGCCGACGCCAACGTCCGCTGAAAGCTGGTACCGATCCCGAACACCACGTCGCTTGCGGCCAGAAAATCGCCCACCATCCTGGTGCAGGTATTGCCCCCCGTTCCCAATGCCAGGGGATGGTTTTCCGGGAATGCGCTCTTCCCCAGCGTGGTGGTCATCGTGGGCGCGCTAAGCAGTTCAGCCAACTCTACCAGCTCCGGGGTCGCCTCCGAATACAGCACTCCCTGACCCGCGTACAGCACCGGACGGCGTGCTTTCACCAGAATCTCAGCGACGCGGGAAACGTCCCGCGGATCGCCGGCCGACCTTCGCTTTTCCTGCGCTTTGTAGTGGAACTGTTCCTCGGAAATCTCGCCGCTCAGCACGTCGTTGGGCATTTCCAGCAGCACGGGATACGGACGCCCCGTTCGCAGCTGAGTGTAGGCGCGTCGCATCATCTCGGGGATGCGTTCAGTGTAATTGACGTAGTCTGCCCACTTGGTAACGCCCTGATAATTACGAGAGGAATCAAAATCGGACGACATCCCGTGGCGTTTCGTGCCGGGATGTCCGGGAATCATCAGCAAAGGAGAAGAGTCAGCGTAGGCTTGTGCCACCCCGGAGAAGGCGTTTTCGATCCCTGGTCCACCCTGAACAATGCAAACGCCGTTTTTGTTGCCGTTGTTTACCCGGCTGTATGCGTCGGCCATATTCACTGCGGTACGCTCCATCCGGGAAATGATGGGCCGGATCCCGGCGGCGGCGCAGGCATCAATCAGAATATTGTTGGGAAAACAGAAAACTACATCCACGCTTTCCTGTCCCAGAATATTGGCGACAGCGGCTTTCCCGTCCATATTATGCCTCCGGAACCCCCGGTAAGTTAAAAAATCATTGCCGCGGCGGGGCGAAACCGGGGCATGCGTTCGCGTCGTAATTGATGATAACCGACGGCAATTAGTATGCGGCGATTAGTATATGGTAATCGGTATCCTTCGGCAAACTGGCGATTCTAAATACCGCCGAGAGCGTTTTTACAACGTCGCATATTTCTCCTTCGGGGCTGATTTTCCGATAAACAGTGGCATTCGCGGTTGCATTGCCTCTGTTATCAGGGTATTGTAGTGTCGGTACTAGGTTGCGCCGGCCCGCTCTCCTTGGGGTTCTTGTGGATTGCTGAGCTCGACGAATCGGACCAATCTCGCTCAGCGACATAGCCCGACCCACAGGAGGATCTAACGTGGCACTGTCAGACATTACCTTGGTGTGCAGCGATTGCGGCGCCGAGTTTCCTTTCACCGTGGGAGAACAGCAATTCTATGCTTCCCGCGGTTTTACCAACCAGCCCAAACGCTGCGTCTCATGTCGTAATTCCCGACGCGGGCAACCAAGGGATGGTGGTGGTTACGGTTCTCCCAGAGAGACTTTCTCTATTGTTTGCAGCAATTGCGGGGCAGACGCCACCGTGCCGTTCCGGCCGCGGGGTGACCGCCCGGTATACTGCAGCGACTGCTTCTCGCAGATGCGCAACTCCTAATTTTTCGCCCCCTGTGCCTCTCTACGGAGTCGCTTGGGCCATAGCTCTCTACTGACATCGCGATCGGGGTCCCTCCGGACGGCTAACAGCGCTGGCGGGGATCCCGATCGTCATTCATATCTGCCAGTCGACCGACTGTTCCCACCGCCCCATCGGGGCCATTGACAGCATCTACACGGCCGGGCCACTGCTACAATAGCGTAATCCGATCGCCAGGATCGATCCTGGAATGTGGAAATCCTGGGCCAAAGCATCCACGATGCCATTCAAAGACCTGCGCGAATACATCGCTTTTCTCGAACATCATGGAGATCTACGCCGCATCACCGCGCCGGTGGATCCTGAGTTGGAGATTACCGAAATTGCCCACCGGCTTCTGCGCGCCGATGGTCCGGCACTGTTATTCGAGAATGTCATCGGTTTTGACATGCCGGTCGCAGTTAACCTGTTTTGCTCCCACCGGCGAATGAATTGGGCCCTCGACATGGACAACGCCGACGCGCTGGCCAGTCGTCTGGAATCAATGATCGAAATGGTGCAGGGCGGCCCGCCATCCGGGATCGTGAACAAACTGCGTACCCTGGGAAGATTGATCCACGTCGGCAGCTTTCAGCCAAAAACCGTGAGACAAGCGCCCTGCCAGGAAGTGGTCCTCACCGGCGAGGACGTAAATCTCTATCAATTTCCTATCATCAAGTGCTGGCCCATGGACGCGGGGCCATACATAACCCTGCCGTTGGTGATCACCAAAGACCCAAATACAGGCGTTCAGAATTACGGTATCTACCGGATGCAGGTTTTTGACCAAAGCACAACCGGTATGCACTGGCAAACCCACAAGGTCGGCGCCAGGCACTACCGAGCCAGCGGGGATCGCGAAGACGACCGGTTGGAAGTGGCGGTAGCTCTGGGGGGAGACCCGGTTGCTATCTGGAGCGGATCCGCTCCTCTGCCACCAGACATCGACGAGATGTTGCTCGCCGGTTTCATACGGGATGAAGGCGTGGAGCTCGTTCCTGCCAAAACCGTGGATCTCATGGTACCGGCCCACGCCGAAATCATCCTGGAAGGCTACGTGATTCCGGGCGAAGAACGGCTGGAAGGACCCTTCGGCGACCATACCGGTTATTACTCACTGGCCGAACCTTACCCGGTATTCCACGTTACCACTATCACCAGACGCCACAGCCCAATCTACCCCACTACCTTCGTTGGCCGTCCACCCACTGAGGATTACTGGATGGGCAAGGTTACCGAGCGCGTGTTCCTGCCGCTGATCCGGCTAATCCTGCCCGAAGTCGTTGACATCAACATGCCGGCAGAGGGGATATTTCACAACCTCGTCCTGGTTTCGGTGAAGAAGGAATACCCCGGGCAGGCCAGAAAGGTGATTTACGGCCTGTGGGGGCTGGGGCTATTGAGTCTCGCCAAAGTCATCGTGTAGTCGACCATTTTGTGGACGTACAGAATCCGTCTGAGGTGGCCTGGCGCGTCGCCAACAACCTGAATCCGGGAACCGACCTGATCATCGCCGACGGGCCTATTGACGACCTGGACGTTGCATCTCCGACCCCTCGGTTCGGCAGCAAGATGGGCATCGACGCCACCCGCAAAGGACCTGATGAAGGGTACCACCGGGAATGGCCTCCTGACATCGAGATGAGCGAGGAGATTCAGCAGCGCGTGTCCCGGCGTTGGTCCGAGTTGGGCCTGGACGATCTCATCCCGTCTCACGGCATTTAGAGATCTCGGGCTTGCTCCGAGTAAACGGTGCGAATGACCAATGCGTGAGTCGACGACCCATCCGGTAACGGGCCGCGGGATAGCGGGCAAAATCCCCCACTATCTGAACGCGATTAACGTTTCCGAATCCCTGTTCGCCATGCCTTTTGGGTACATCGGCATGGTGTTGGCTTCCCATTATTCGGGCGGTTCCGGGTGGCCGGGCTGGCATTCCTTCATTTGGATTACGCTGGCTTTCCTGGGTGTGCGCACACTCGGAATGTCTGCAAACCGCATCATCAACGCCCGTGAAGACGCGAAAAATCCGCGTACGTCTTCCAGACACATTCCCACCGGATTGCTCAAACCCATAGAAGTAGGCGCCATGGCTACTGTGGGCGCCGTTATCTTCTTTGCCGCCGCGTGGCAGTTGAATACGCTCGCATTGATCCTCTCGCCGGTGGCGGCAGTGTACGTCGTGATTTACTCCTTTGCCAAATACTACACATGGCTCTGCAGTCTTATGTTGGGGTTCGCCCTCGCCATTGCGCCATCGGGGGCATGGATAGGTGTAACCGGGAGTTTGATTTGGGCGCCGGCCCTGCTCACCTTCGCGGTTGCCATGTGGGCCGGTGGATTCGAAACCATCTACGGAACCATGGATATCGAATTTGACCGGGCTAACCGCATACATTCGGTCTCTGCCCGTTTCGGGGTCCGGAACGCCATCCGCACCACCAGAGCCCTGCACACCGTGGCCGCGGCCGCCCTGCTGGCTCTGGGCATTTTGATGAATCTTAACGTGTTTTATTTCATCGGCTGGGCCGTGGCGGTGGTCCTGTTGGTGTACGAAAATAACCTGGTAAAGTCTGGCGAACCAGCCAACGTTGGCGCCGCGTTTGCGTTCAACAAATATATTTCTTCCCAATTGCTGCTCTTTACGATTCTCGCGGTCGTCGTTCCCATCCAGGGGTTCTTCCCATGGTGAATTCTAAATCCACGTTTGCCGGGCCAATCCCTCCGGTGGTGATCGGCCTGACCGGAGCCAGCGGAGCAATCATCGGCCGGGAAATGGTAGACACCCTCCTGAACATGGAAATCCCGGTCGTAGCGGTAGCGTCCAACGGCGCGCGCATGGTATGGCAGGAAGAATTGGATGAGCCGTTTAATCAGACAGTGGCCCGGTGGATCGAGAATTCTTACTTCAGACACTTCGCCATTGGTGATCTGTTTGCCCCAATCGCCAGCGGCACCATGCCCACGGCTGGTATGATCGTGGCGCCCGCCAGCATGAACTCGGTGGCATCCATCGCCCACGGCTTAACCCCCAACCTCCTGCTGCGCGCCGCTGATGTCACGCTCAAGGAAAACCGCCGTTTGGTGCTGATCCCGAGGGAAACACCCCTCCATGCCATCCATCTCGAAAACATGCTGAAACTAAGCCGTATGGGGGTTACGATCTTGCCTCCCGACCCACCGTTTTATCTAAAACCCCTGGACATTGCCGGTGTCGTCCGGTTCGTGGTTCAACGAGCGCTGGTCGCCTTGGGCATCAATCAGAGCCTTCCCGACGAATTGCAATATCACGACCGCGAACGGTAGGCCCTGCACTCGATCCGCTATGGGAATCATAAGTCTGTATATCGCCACCAGCCTTGACGGATACATCGCCGACTCAAACGGCGATGTCGATTGGTTGTTCCACGATGCTGACTATGGGTATACAGATTTTTATGACGGCGTAAATGCGTTGGTAATGGGAAGGCGCACCTACGATCAGGTACTGGGCTTCGGTGAGTGGCCGTGGGCCGGCAAGCGATCCTATGTTTTCTCCAACTCTCCCTTGCACGACGCCCCTCCGGATGCGGAAGCCGTGCGAACCGATGTCTCCAGTTTCGTGCGGGACTACGCCGGCACCCACGCCGGGACGGTCTGGTTGGTCGGCGGAGCGAATCTGGCGCAGCAATTTCAGGCCCTCGGCGCAATCGACGAATACGTACTCTCCGTCCATCCGATATTGCTGGGAAGCGGGATTCCCCTGTTCGGCCCGCTGGCGAACCCGTGTGAGTTGACCTCGACCCGTGTGATTCAATTCGACAGCGGGTTGGTCCAATTGCACTACCGACCCCGACAGGCCACGCCCATTACCGATCCCGAGTAACCCGTTGGCGCATCTTCACGGAGACGATAAACAGCGCTACGTAGCAGAGATGTTCGCCCGCATCTCGCCGCGCTACGACCTTATGAACTCCCTTATGACCGGAGGGTTGCACCACCGCTGGAAGCGGGCCACCGCACAATTGACTACTGCGAATCTGTCGGGTAACTCCCTGGACGTGGCAACCGGTACCGGCGACCTGGCGTTCGCATTGGCACGGTGCCCTGCCATCACATCAGTAGTGGGTGTAGACCTGTTGCCCGAGATGCTGCGAATCGCCAGCAGCAAGGCTTTCGGCATGGTTGCGAGCACGACCGAAATCAACTTCGTCATTGGCGACGCATTACGCCTGCCCTTCCCTGATGACACATTCGCTTGCGCCACCGCCGGGTTCAGCATGCGCAACATGGCCGACGTCCCCGCTGCGGTACAAGAAATGGCTCGAGTGGTGAAACCAGGTGGAAGGGTTACCACCCTGGAGCTAACGCCCATGCCGAAAGGAGTGCTTTCATCGATCGGGCGCCTATATTTCCATTATCTGGTGCCTTTTTTGGGACAGCTTATTTCCGGTGATCGCGCGGCATATACCTACCTTCCCAACAGCGTAGATTATTTCCTCACCGCCGACGGTCTGGCACAGGTTTTCAGTCAGTCGGGCCTCATCAACGTCGGCTATGTCCGGTTGGGATTTGGCGGTGTGGCATTGCACTACGGAGACAAACCGGTAGGTCATTCTCGTTCCGCCCATCACCATCCGGCCGGTTGCTGATGGTTGGCAGCCTAAGTTATACTTTAGAGCGTTTCCGGAGTGTTTCCCGCCGTTGCCGATGAGTTTGTAATGCCCGATATTTTCCTCAAATTGCAGCCCGTAGTCCGGCGCCATCAGGACATCGAGTCGGAGATGGCCCTTCCCGATGTAGCCACGGACTACGAACGACTGAAAGAATTGAACCAGGAACGTTCCGCAATGGAACAACTGGTTAATATCTATGGCCGTTACACCAAACTCAGCGAAGAGTCCGCCGATCTGCGGGCGCTTATCAGTGAAGGTGGCGACCACGAGCTGGTGGAGATGGCCCAACACGAACTCGCCGAGGTGGATGGTCGGCTTTCTGCATTGACCGAGGAGCTGAAATTCGCTCTTTTGCCGAAGGACTCCAACGACGAACGCAACGTTATTGTGGAGGTCCACGCCGCCGCGGGAGGGCAGGAAGCCTCACTTTTCGCTGGTGACCTTTACCGTATGTACCAACGCTACGCCAGCGAGCAGGGTTGGACCGTCGAGATCATGGACTCTAACCCATCAGACCTGGGCGGATTCAATCGCATCGCGTTCTCCGTGGATGGCAAAGATGCCTACAGTCACCTGAAATTCGAAGCCGGCGTTCACCGCGTCCAGCGGGTTCCTGAAACCGAAACGCAGGGACGACTTCACACTTCTACGGTCACGGTTGCAGTGTTGCCTCAGGCCGACGAAGTGGAACTCAACATCAAAGATGATGATCTGCGCATCGACATATTCCACGCCGGCGGCCACGGAGGCCAGAACGTCAACAAGGTGGCAACCGCCGTGCGCATCGTCCACGAACCATCCGGGCTGGTTGTCGTTTGCCAGGATGAACGCTCCCAATTCAAGAACAAGTCAAAAGCCATGACTATCTTGCGCAGCCGGATCTTCGCCGCCGAACAGGAGCGGCAACAGGCCGCTATCTTCACCAACAGGAAATCCCAGGTGGGAACGGGTGACCGCAGCGAGCGCATCCGAACGTACAACTTCCCTCAGGACCGCATCACCGACCACCGGCTTGGAACGTCCGTCCACGGTATGCAACGCATCATGGATGGTGGATTGCACGAAATGATCGATCAGCTAATTGCTCACGACCAGGCCCGTCGCCTGGAAGAAGCTAGCGCCTAATTCACGCACCGTTGTTCCAAGTCATCCCTACCGGGTAGCATCCATGCCTAACCTGCGGAGCATAATTCAGGACACTCATCGCGCACTGGAAGTTGTTGGCATCCCGGACGCCCGGCTCGAATCCGAAGTGATGGTCATGGACGTGATGCGTATGCCGCGCCAGTCCATCTTCGCCGAACAGGAAACCGAGGTTTCCGCACAGCAACAGGAGCAACTGGCGACCATTATCCAACGCCGCCTGACTCGGGAACCCCTGGCCTACATCCTGAATCACAGGGAGTTCTACGGCGTAAACCTGCTCGTAAACTCGGATGTGCTTATCCCCCGTCCGGAAACCGAAACGATGGTAGAACATGCACTGTTCATGGCGCTCATGGGTATGGAAAGTCGGGAACTGATCATCGCCGACGTAGGTACCGGTTCAGGAGCGATCGCTATCAATCTGGCCATACACCTGCCGGCCGCTCACATTTACGCCATCGATGCCTTCGACCCAACGCTGGACGTCGCCGCATACAACATTCGAATGCACAACGTCACTGACCGCGTAACGTTACTGAAAGGTGACCTGCTCGAACCCCTGCCCCAACCCGTAGATGTGGTGGTAGCGAATTTGCCCTACCTCCCCACGGCACGGATTCCAACGCTGCAACCCGAAGTCCAATGGGAACCCGTGGCAGCGCTGGACGGCGGCCCCGACGGTTTGGAACACATCCGCCGCCTGCTACAACAAGCCTCTGATAGCGAGCGATTGAAACCTCACGGCGTGATTCTTCTCGAGATGGACCCTGAACAGATGTCTGACGCGCAGACAGCAGCCAACCAGGCGTTTCCAGACGCAGAGGTTTCAATGGAGCCAGATTTATCCGGGCGGGACCGGGTACTGGTCGTCAATCTGGGCGGTACATCACCGGATTACTGACCCTGTCCCCGGCTCGTACGCCCCTGGTGGGTTGAAACCCCAAGGCTCAGGCTCGAGTGATGGCTCCGGTAAATTCGGTCAACCAGTCGCTGCCCAAATGAACGGTGGGTCGGCAAAGCTTGATGAAATCGCCCACGTCACCGATGTAAGGAGCCTCCCCACTGCAACGGCGCAGGTAATCGACCACATTTGCCACGTTAATGATGCCGTGGGCGTCCACAAACGGAGACCCGGCCGCTTCCGCTGCCTCAGTCAGCACCCATTTTCCATAAACCGGGTTATTGAACCAGGTTCCTTTCAGCACTCCATCAACATCAGGCGACCGGTCGCCCATTGCCAACTCAACGGCCTGCCACAGTTCACGCCTGCGCACCGGTTCATCACGCGTAACCAGAACATCGCGCATCACCTTGCTGGCCAACAACGTGATGTTGTCGTCAGCTCTGACGGCGTATCCGGGTTCAAGGTCAGATTGGTCTTCGAGCGAAGACGCGTCGAGGGAGGGAGGGACAACCATATCATCTCCTGGTGAGTCGAAATCTAATGCTAGTGATGTGTACGCCAAACCGCGACAACCACAATATCACGTTTCCGGATGATGTCCGTACTCTCGTTGTTAACGACTGCGAGTTACGGGCCTGGGATCAACGAACAATAAAAGCGGTTACGCGCTCGGCCCGATTTTTACAATCCACGCAACTCAAGAGTGCTAACCTGGTCATTTGGAAGATCCACAATCCGGATCGCGTGGTTGTTGGTATCTGCTATGTACAGTTGCGAAGGGCGTCCGTCGTCAAAGACGGCAAAGCTCAGGCCGCTCGGTTCACTAAACGTTGCCAGTTTTCCCGGCCCGTCGTGGAGCCCGGTGGCGCCAGAACCCAACACCGTCTGTACAGACCGCGTGAGTGGAACCAAACGCTTTATTTTGTGGTTGTAGGTGTCGGCAAAGAACAATTCGCCTTCATGCCACTCTATGCCGATGGGATGCTGCAGCCGCACATGATGCTCCACACCGTCGTGGTCTCCGAACGCAAAAAGATCGATCCCAACCAGAGTTGCTACGCGGCCGATCGCCGGGTCGATCCCGGCGCTGCGGATGCTGCTGGTTTCTGAGTCGACGAAATAAAGCAGTCCGTTGCCTACTGTGATACCGCTGGGTTGAGCCAAAGTAGCCGTGGCCAAAGGCCCGTTGTCGATGCTTTCAGCGCCCGTTCCGGCGTGTGGTTCAACGATCCCACTAGCTAACGACCAACGCCAGATCTGATGGATGCCCGCCATCGCAACATACAACACGCCTTCGTGGTGAGCCAGGTCCCAGGGACTGCTCAACGCCACCTGTCTGCCAGGCCCGGAGGCCCGCCGGTCGTTGCCCTGTTCACCGGTGCCGGCGACGGTGTCCACCGTCTCAGCGATCAAGTCGACGCGCCGGATGGCGTGGTTTTCGGTATCAGCCACATACAGCACATCGGAAACCAGCTCCATCCCCTGCGGATGATTGAACGCAGCCGCCGCATATCCACCGTCTATGAAATCCTCTGCGCCAGAACCCACCACCGCCCGAACGGTTCCGCTTAAATCGGAGATAACGATGCGATTGTGGTTCGTATCCGCGATGAACAGACGATTGCCCGGACCATCGGCCAAAACCTTGCCGGGAAAGGCCAGGGATGAGACCTCCACCGCGTCCGGTTTCAGATTCAGATTCGATCGATCGATCATTCCCTGTTCGTCGAACTCGGCAATCATCTTTCCCAACAGGGAGTCAAAGTCATCGTACGGAAGTTCTCCCTCGTGTTTGCCGATAACCTTCCCGGCGGGGTCCACAAACATCAACGTGGGCCAGGCCCGGCAGGCATACTGACGCCAAACCTTAAATTCGGCGTCGTTGATCACCGGGTGTTTCAGCTCATATCGCTGGGCGGCGCGTAGCACATTGTCGGCGTCCCTTTCATTGGGAAATTTGGCCGAATGGACCCCGATAACCACCAACTCCTCGGCGTATTTCTCTTCCAGTTTCCGCAACTGCGGAAATATGTGCATGCAGTTGACTCAACAATAGGTCCAGAAGTCGAGCACAACCAGTTTCCCACGCAGGTCAGCCATGCTGAGTGCGCGGTCCGTGTTGACCCATTCGACGTCGTCAGGAAATTCCGGCGCGTTTACCGTGCCTGCAAAAGATTGGGTGGCCATAACCAAGCCTCCATAGCGATAGAGCAGTATTGACGGGGTTAGCGCGGGGGCTGTGACTCAAATGCCAGTGTTGCGTGGCGCATGAATATTGAACCCACTGGCTCGCCCAACGGAGCGTTGGCCACCAGCACCGCAATAACGTGTTCCTGGCCCGGTTGGCCCGGTTCTTCAACCAGCACACGTTTCGGCGTGTTATTCCCAGTCACCACCCCGATGTTGCGGTCGATTTTTCCGTCAACGAAAACCTCGCCGTAGTTATCCACGTTGGTCTCAAAGAATACCCGGCATGTCGACACATCCTGTCCCTTTACCGCGTCAGGCATAATGAAACGCAACCGATACCACGCGAACGTAAATCCTACCGAATAACGTTTCTGAAAATCGGACCCGCTCTCCCACGAGGAATCGTCGTAGTCTGGCAATCTGGCCTCGCTGGCCAGCTTCTCTGCCACCAATCCCTGGTTGGGTTCGCCGGGCTCCAGGCCCAGCGCTACGCGCCAGCCATCCGACTTGATGATGGACAGGTCGGATTTCTGCTCTAAATCAAGCGCTACTCTCGGCATGGGGTTTCTCCTGTAATGGTTGTGATGATCGGGTCACGACCCCGCCCAGCGGCGTGGTGATCAGGCCTTCAGGTGCTGGCCGAAAAACTCCAGCGTCCGCGGCCAAGACCGGTCAGCGGCTTCTTTCTGGTAGCGGGGACCCGTAAAATCCATAAATGCGTGATCCGCTTCACGGTAAACGTAAAACTGATGCTCCTTGCCCAGGCGGTTCAGCTCTTCGTCGAAATTACGCATGTCGACTTGAGATGGGTTCTCGTCAACTTCACCAAAGTGGAACAGCATCGGGCAGTTGATATTGCCAGCCAGTTCAAACGGAGGCGTGGCGCCGTCTCCCCACGTAACCAGCAGGTTCCCGCCGTAGTAGGGCGCTACCGCTGCGAAATGCGGGTTCGATGCGGCTGCCAACCAGGCGACCCGACCACCCATGCAGAAGCCGGTCACACCGATGCGGTCGCCTCGTATCGCTTCGTGGTTACGGAGCCAATCCACCGTGGCGCCAATGTCGGCCACGATGTGGGGGTCACTGAGGACGTCCCACGGACGCGGTCGCGGGTCGCCATTCAACACGTCATCGGAAATCCGGTGGTACAAGTTTGGAGCTACCGCTGCGAATCCTTCCGCGGCCAATCGGTCGCAGATTGTTCGAATAAACTCGTCCACTCCGCCGCCGTGTTGCGCCACCACCACCGCGGGAAACGGAGCGGTGAAACCGGCGCTGCTACTCGGCACGCTGGCATACATATCCATCTCACTGCCGTCAACGGAAACTTTCTCCCAAAAACTGGCCATAACCATACCTCCATCGATATTTAATCAACCATAACTACATTCGTCATCGGAACGGGTTAACCCTTCAGGTGCCGGTCGAAAAATTCAACGGTTCGCGGCCACGAAGCTTCCGCGGCGGCCTGTTGGTAACGTCCGCCGGCGGGGTTCATGAAGGCATGGTCTGCCCCTGGGTACGAATGAAACTGATGCCCCTTGCCTAAACGGTCCAATTCCGCATCCAACGCTCGCATGTCATCGGGCGACGGGTTGACGTCGATCTCTCCGAAGTGGAACAGCATGGGGCAGTTGATGTTTTCCGCCAACTCAAATGGGGGTGTTCTCCGGTTCCCCAGGTGGTCATTAAATTGCCACCATAATAGGGTACCACGGCGGCAAAATGCGGATTGGTGGCGGCAGCCAGCCAGGCGATCCGACCGCCCATGCAGAACCCGGTCACGCCGATCCGGTCGCTTTGCACTGCATCGTGATTCCGCAGCCACTCCACGGCAGCGTTGACGTCAGCGATGATATCCGGATCACTGAGCAATGCGGCCGGTCGGGGACGGGGCTGTTCGTTGAGCAATGCTGGATCCGTGACCCGGTGATACAGGTTCGGCGCCACGGCAGCATAACCCTGAGCCGCCAATCGGTCGCAAATGTCCTGTATGAATGCGTCAACGCCGGTGGCGTGTTGAGCGACCAGCACGGCCGGGAATGGTGCGCTGAATCCAGCGCTGCTACTGGGCACGCTGGCGTACATGTCCATTTCTTGACCATTAACGCTGATAGTTTCCCAAAAACTTGCCATGAGTTTCTCCTGCAGGCACCCAGACGCCCCGGGCCTATCCCGTCTCGACAATCGATACAGACCCGGGCGATTCCTAGAACAATCCTTCGTCGCGGACCTGCGCCAATGTGGCCTCGAAAGCGGCTAAAGTCTGGTCAATATCCGCCTCGACGTGGGTAGCTGAAACCAGCAATGCATCGCGACCCATGATATCGATCCCGCGGTTTTGCAACCCTCGCTTTATCGCGGTCACTGCCGGCGTGGCCGCGGCTGACTTGATGCGGCGATTTACTTCCGGCCCAAACTCCCGATCAAAATCACCTTCCGCCAACGTATAGTGGATCATGGACGCGATGCCATACGCATGGCCGCTCACCTCCATGCGGGAGAAAACGTCGTTGAGTCCAGTTTTGAGCCTGGCAGCCATTGCATCAGCCCGTTGATTGATTGGTTCGGCTGCTATCAATTCCAGGCAGGTTGCCCCGGCTACTGCCGATAGAGGATTACCATTGAACGTGCCCGGATGATAGACCCTTTGGGTGTTGTCCCAGTCCGGATCGCCCCGTTGCGCGATCATGTCGACGATTTCTGACTTTCCTCCCACGGCTCCACCCGGCAACGCACCGGCAACGATCTTGGCCATGGTCGTCAAGTCCGGCGAAATTCCAAACCGCACTTGTGCTCCGCCCGGCGACGCTCGAAAGCCGGTAACTACCTCGTCGAATATAAGAACCACTCCATGACGATCGCAGAGATCCCTCAATCCCGACAGATATGCCACCACATCGAAAGGCAATTGCCCGTAATGAGCGCCGGTGGGTTCAAGGATTATCGCGGCTATGTCTGTATCTCGCTCCATCGCCTGCTGTACGGCATCCAGGGTCACCGGCGGGCACAACAACCATGCTGCCCCAGGATTCCACCGGAATTCCGGGAGCCGGGCGATCAGAGCCCGCCATCGCGTAGTCGTGCCAGCCATGGAAATGGTCTTGCAGCTTTATGACTTTGTTCCGGCCCGTGTACGCGCGTGCCAGTCGCATCGCCATCAGTGTGGCTTCGGTGCCGCTGCTGTGAAAACGCACCCGCTCGATTGCCGGCATTAACGCCATGATCGCCCTGGCCCACCGTAGCTCTTCGTCGGTGCACGCGCCAAGGTGAGTACCGCGGCGCATCTGCTCCACCACCGCGTCGGCGACCGCTGGATGAGAATGACCTAAAATTAATGCGCCGTGTCCCGATACATAGTCAATAAGCTCATTCCCGTCCACATCCCATTTTCTGGGACCCTCTCCGTGAGTTATGTATAGTGGGAATGGTTCGGCGTACCGGTTGTCGTGGGTCACACCGCCGGGGAATATCCCGACAGCTTCCCGGTATCGTTCCGCGGAGCCGGGGTGTTGACTAATGTACTGTTCCAGGATCGTGGGCATATTTACACTCCGACTGTTTCATTCTCACGATTGAACGGCGGGCACATTGTAGCACAGCGACTCGGTCGGAAATCTAATCGCTATCGGATGGATCGGGCGCTGCAGCAGTCAATACCGGTGGTTTCCTTATCAGCATGAAAAACACCCCGGCAATCATGGCGCAGATGGCTCCCGGCACGATTGCCCGGTCGTAGTTCCCGACCTGTCGTAGACCCATCCGGCGTACACCGGCGAAGCCACCAGGGCCCACGCGTACCCGAAAGTTATGTATCCTCGCAGCGTCGCGAATCTGCTACGACCAAAATATTCGCCCAACGCCGCCCACACAATCACGCCAGCCCCGTCCATCATCCCCTCGCAAACGACAAACCCCAAAACCAACGTGATTCCCACCGCCGTCTGCCAATCACCCAACCACAGGAACAGGTAACCGATCCCCTCCACGCTCAGACTGAGACCCAAAATTGCCTTCTTGGAAACTCGATCTCCCAAATATCCCATGACCAGCCGGGACACGAAGTTGATCGCAGACATGGCGCCGACGAGGTTGGCGGCCATCTGCGGAGTCATTCCCTTGTCCTCCACCAGGATGGGAAACAGACTCACCAATATGCCCAACGTGGCGGTCTGCCT
This sequence comes from Geodia barretti, assembly GCA_030341885.1. Lineage (NCBI taxonomy): Eukaryota > Metazoa > Porifera > Demospongiae > Tetractinellida > Geodiidae > Geodia > Geodia barretti. The sequence continues at coordinate 3,401 of CASHTH010002847.1, read as the reverse complement.
CAATCCAGCGCCCAACAACAGGAACCAGTAAGCCTGGGTCCGTAACGCCTCCCGAACCGTGTAATCCCGGTACTCCCGCCGGGCAACCCCTCGGGTCCCGGCGGCTGCGGGAGGACGCGTTGCGCCATCCGGCAACAGTCCCATGTCCTCCGGCCGGTTACGGAACCAGTAACAGATCGGAAGCAGGATCACCAAATAAAACAATCCGGAGGTAACCAATCCCCATTGCAAATTCGTTTTGTCAATCAACAGATTCATCGTAGGGATGAGAGCCAATCCACCCAACGATGCAACGGCGGCAAGAGGATTGAAATCGACAGCGATCTCCGCCTGACGAACCACTGGTTTAAGCCAGCAAAACAGGCGTGCTGGAACGCCATGCTGTTACCCAGCGACACCAATCCCAGGTAAACCACGGCAAAGGCCCACAGGTTTGGCATCCAGAACGCCATCAGCAGGTAGCCAGCGACCGTAATCATCAGTGACGGCACCAATACTTTGCGGTTACCGAACTTGTCGATCAACCATCCCGCGAGCGGACCCTCCAGGCCTCCTTCCGCTCGTGCGACTGAAAACACCAGGTTCGTTTGTGCCTGCGTGATCATCAACTGATCCCGGATCGGCAAGACCAGCACTCCGAACCCCCGGAAGAATATGCCGCTGGCGAAAAAGCTCATCACCGAGGTGATTGCAACCATCCACCAACCGTAGTACATCCGCGGCTGTCGCTGGGCAGGCGCCGTCCTTTCACCAGTCACTGCCAAATCGATTCACCACACCAAAGCGCAAAAATTTGCCCCGGTCTGCATTCGCAGCCGGGGGCGACGCGCACCGGAAAACTATTGTAATCGTTGCCACTGTTCACAGCAATGACGGTTACATGCTCACGCGTACCCACTTTGTCATTGCCACCCTGTGCTCGATGCGGGGGTTGGCAATCTCGATGAGGCTGAACACACGTAGACGATCCTTCGACAAGCTCAGGACGAACGGCCCGGTGGGGCCGGCCGGGATTGCCACGTCGCTGTGCTCCTCGCAATGACAGAATTGAGCTGTGCTCCGCGCAGTGACAGATTTGAGCTGTGCTCCGCGCAGTGACAGATTAAAGCGGGTACGCGTGGGCGGTTACATGACGCTCTTCGATTTCATTCATGGGTTTGCACCGGGTACAATTCACAGTTGATACCCGTCCGTTGACAATTTGCTGGATTCACGATGGCGCAGCAATCGGCCCGCTACATTATTCACGCCGACCTGGACGCGTTCTACGCGGCAGTGGAACAGCTGGATCGCCCTGAGCTCCGCGGCAAGCCCGTGCTCGTGGGAGGCAGACCCGAAGGCCGCGGCGTGGTGGCCACAGCATCATACGAGGCCCGCGAATTTGGGGTGCACTCAGCAATGCCCATGGCAACTGCCATCCGGCAATGCCCCGACGGTATAGTAGTTCGACCTCGTTTCGACCGTTACCGGGAAATGTCGGGGCAGGTTATGCACATTTTTCGGTCAGTCACCCATATTGTTGAGCCTCTGTCGCTTGATGAAGCATTTCTCGACATAACCGCAGTCGCCGCTGCCGGCGGTTCCCCTCTCGCCATCGCTATCGATATAAAAAAGCGAGTATCCACGGAAACCGGCCTAAAGGTTTCCGTGGGATTAAGCAGTAGCAAGTGCGTTTCCAAGATCGCATCCGACCTGCAAAAACCAGATGGCCTTGTCGTTATCCCGGCAGGGCAAGAAGCCGAATTCTTGGCTCCGTTGCCCGTGGGCAAACTTTCCGGGATTGGTCCAAAATCCGTTGCGCGCATTCACGCTGACGGAGTGAGAACCATCGGCGACCTGGCGCAGATGCCCGACAGTTGGTTCGCCCACCGATTCGGAAAGCGCGGTCCAAGCATCCGCGACCACTCCCGCGGTATCGACCACGACCGCGTCCAACCGGTGCGCGAAAGAAAATCAATCAGCAGCGAGACCACTTTTCCCGAGGATCTCAACGATTCTAAGGACCTGTTCGCGGTTATCCGACGATTGTCTGAGCATGTTGCCAGCGCGTTGACCGACAAAGGATTACTCGGCAGGACGGTGACCGTGAAAATGCGGCTCTCCGATTTCACGACGTTTACCCGTCAGACCACGTTACCCAACCCCACCAGCGACGCCGCCACAATAGAATCTACAGCCCGAACCTTGCTGGATCGGGAACTGGCGCCAGAACGGGCATTCCGTCTGCTCGGAGTGGGAATCTCCGGGTTCACCGACCACGGAGAATCAAACCGGGAACGGCACGTGCCCGCTGATTCTCCGCACACTGTTGGGACCCTGTCGACGCCCGATTATCAATACCGTATGCCGTTACTGTTCGATGGTGGCCCGACGCAAACCGGAATATAGCATCTGGGCGACCAACGGAGACCCGGCCGGGTCTCGGAGCAGATCACGGTGATTCATTAACAGTGTTCCATTAGTTGGGCTAGCGGAAAAGGTCCTTGTCCGAATCCCTCACTATCGCTCTACTATCAGCATCGTCCATCCTTTCGATGGGATAACCTTTGATGATTGCCACGGGTACGCCGAGCAATTTGCCGGTAACCAGTTCCGCAGTGGCCGCGAGCTCGTCAGCCACCGCAATGGTCGTAGTGTGCAATTCGTTGCCGTGAGGATCAAACTCACCCACGTAGCTAACCACCGGATTGAAGCCGGCCACGCCAATCGACACGTTGACGGCTCCGTTCCGCCAGGGACGGCCAAATGTGTCAGACACCAACACGGCCACATCGACTCCAAGCCGCACCCGTATCGCATCCCTGATCTGTCTAGCCGAAGCATCAGGATCCACCGGTAGCAGACAAATCGCGTTAGCCCCGGGAATGTTGGAAGCATCGATTCCAGCGTTGGCGCAAATATAACCGTGATAGGTCTCGCTGATGATCACGCCCCTGTCCATACGAACGATTCGGCGACTTTCCCGCAAAATCATCTCAGTGTGGCGCGGGTCACGCCGGTGCCCTTCGGTGATAGCCACCGCCAATGGAGACGCCTCAACATCGTCGATGGTCATCACCCTCCCCTCAGCTTTGCTGACGATTTTCTGGGTCACCACCAACACGTCGCCATCTTCAATCGGTGTTCCTTGAGCAGCGCAGGCATCCATGATCTGCGTCGCCAGGTCGTCCCCGGCACGCACTTCAGGCAACCCTTCGATTCCGATGGCGCGAATTTCCGGCGGCATGGTGTCCTCCCCAACTTGGCAGTAGATTCTGACGTGGATCCCCTGTATCGTCAGTTTATCACTTGACCATTGTCTTCCCAACGGATCACGGTTGCCCCGCGTACTGTTGCCGGTACCCCGGGTAGCGATGCCGGAAAGGTAGTGCTAGAATGACACGTCGCCGAAATTGGCACGG
>CASHTH010002846.1:0-28243 GCA_030341885.1 Geodia barretti | reverse complement strand
CATCTTGCGTGTTTCGCCGTTGACACTGGCGCGTCGGCTGACCTGCCCGTAGCAGCGACTCACGAGTTTTTGCGTCGCCCAAGGAATTGATGGTGCATCCACGAATCCCACGGTAGCTCGGTCCGCTTCCGCCGGGTAGCTCCAATGGTATGGACCGGGGTCGACACTCCTGCTTGCCCGCTGATGTGACCGCACCCTCGTGTCGCCCCGGATCCGCAACCACTACCAAGGAGGTGCCACTCGCCATGACACCCATAGTTTCAATCTTCTGTCCCGTCCTCGCGTTGCAGCGGACGAGGTGCGGCGCACTCCGGATGGGGGCGGTGCTGCTTGCCGGCATGGCCGCGCTGGTTGGCGCCGCGACTGCGTCCGCGCAAGCGTACGATGCGCCGATCGCCACGCTGGTCAAGAACATGGACCAGCCTTCGGGAGCCCGCCTCGGTTGTTCTGTCTGACATCCAGGACGGGCTGGGACAGGGGTTCAGGACCGGACCGGTTCCCGGTGGGTACGAACTGGAGAGTATCTGGCTGTACGTGCGAGACACGCACGAGAGCCGGTACATGACGATAGACGCCGCCCTGTACCGCGGCCCGGGATTGGGCAGGAAGGTCGCTACCCTCACGGGAGGTCGCTTGAACGACTTCGCGCACAATGAGTGGAGGGCACCGGCCAACACCTTCCTGGAGCCGAATACGGACTACTACTTCTTGCTCGATTGTGTCGCCGGCTGCGCCAATGACAATTGGGCCCAATTCGGCGACACGTACAACGATGTCGAGGATGGGGGCTCCCAACCAGGATGGTCCATTCAGGATCGGATGATCTTTCGGCGTCCCGGCGAGAACTGGATTTGGGCAGCGGAGAGGGCGCTCAGGATCCGGGTCCGGGGGCGCCCGAGCCCCTACCGCGCCTACCGGACGGAGATCGTGTCGACGCCGCGCGACGGCAGCACCTACCACCATGGAGAGCACATCGACGTCGCGCTGACCTTCAATACCGCGGTCTACGTGCCGCCGAGCGGTTCGGTCATCGCCATCCGCGTCGGCGACACGGCCGACGGCTCCAACTACCGCGCGGCGGAATACCACTCCGGCTCGCAGACCAACCGGCTGGTGTACCGCTACCAGGTGCAGCTTGCCGATACCGACACGGACGGCATCAGCGTCGACGTGGGCGGCCCGAACAGCGGCTTCGGCGGGACGGTGCCGACCATCGTCGCCAGCTTCGGCCTGCTGCCGGTCATCGACCACTACCCCGGCCTGGCCGACGATCACCATCACCGGGTGGACGGGTCATTCCATGTCCACGACGTCGCGATCACCTCGAGCCCGGAGCATGAAGACGGCTACCGGGTGGGAGAGAACATCGACGTCACGCTGACGTTCAGCACCGCGGCGTATGCGACGGACGCCTCCGTCATCGCCATCCAGGTTGGGGACGTTGGCCCCAGCTACCGCCGCGGGGTTTACGTCTCCGGGTCCGGCACGACCCGCCTGACCTATCGCTATCAGGTGCAGCTCACCGACCTCGATGCCGACGGCATCGGCATCCCGTCCTCCGGCTTTGTTCGCGAGCTGCCGACGACCAGCCCTGAGCTGGGCTCGGTCCCGGTCTCCCGGGACTACACCGGCGTGGCCGAGGACGCCGGCCACAAGGTGGACGGGTCATTCCGCGTCACCGGCGTGGCGATCACCTCGAGCCCGGCGCACGGAGACCGCTACCGCGCCGGCGAGAACATCGACGTCACGATGACCTTCAGCACCGAGGCCTATACCTCGGGCTCCGTCGTCGCCATCCGCGTCGGCGAAGGTGCCGACGACGCCAACTACCGTCCGGCGGAATACGTCTCCGGCTCCGGGACGGACCGGCTGACCTACCGCTATCGGTGCAGCTCACCGACTTCGATGCCGACGGCATCAGCGTCGACGTGGGCGGCCCGCCGTCCGGTTTCGGTGAGCGGGTGCCCACCACCAGCCCCGAGCTGGGCTCGGTCCCGGTCGTGCGGAACTACTCCGGCGTACCCGACGACGCCGGCCACAAGGTCGATGGTGCGGTGACCGTAGCGTTCGGCTCTCCCGCCTACGTGGTGTCCGAGGATGGCACCACGGCGACGTGACCGTAGCGCTGGACGCCGATCCGCACCGCGAGGTGGTCATCCCGATCACCGCGACGCCGGGCGGCGGTGCGACTCCTTCCGACTACGCCGTGGCGCCGGCCAGCCTGGTCTTCGCACCGGGCGAGACGCGGCACAGCGTCACGGTGACCGCGATCGACGACGCGAAGTGTCGACGGCGGCGAGAGCTTGCGGCTCGGCTTCGGAACACTGCCTCCCGGGATACGCGCCGGCAGCCAGGATTCGGCCTTCGTGGTTATCGACGACAACGATGGATTCGACCCGATCGTGAGCATCACCGACGTCGACGGCGGCAGCGGGCCGGGCAGCGTCGGCTTCACGGTGACCCTGTCCGGGCCCAGCGACCTCGATATCACGGTGGACTGGGGCATCAGCGACAGCGCCGCGGGCCCGGACGCCGGCTACGTGGCGACCGGCACCCTCACCATCACGGCCGGCGAGACGACCGGCACGGTCAGCGTGACGGTCGGCGACGATGCGGCCGACCCACCCGATCGCTCCTTCAGCGTCACCCTGAGCAATCCGGTGAACGCGGTGTTCTCAGGCGGCGTGGACACCATCGGGGCGCAGCTCCTGGTCTGGGCGCCGTCGATACACGTGCCGTCCGCGCCGGTCGTGAGCGCGGTTCCGGACACGGCGGGCAACCTGATCGTGAGCTGGGAGCCTCCCGAGGACACGGTCCCGAGCGGTTACGAAGTGGAATACCGCGTGCGCGGGACGGAGAGTCGGGAGCCGCGCCTGTCGGCCGGCCCCGAAACGCAGTGTCCCGATCCTGTTCCTCGACCAGGACACCGAGTACGAGGCGCGCGTGCGGCCGTTCTACGACGACGCGGATGACGGCGGGGCGCGCTCGTACGCCCCGTGGTCGGAGCTTGGATACGGACGTACCGGGACGCACCAGCCGGACAGCGAGCCGGTGGTGACGCTCGCGCTCGCCGATTCCGATTCCCGTACCGAAGGCGAGCGCGTGCTGCTCCACATCGTCGTGTCGGAACTGCGCAACTCCTACCAGTGGCACGCTTACTCCGACGGGATCGTGGTCGGTCTGAAATACGGCTGGCGGAAGGGCGGCAACGTGCTGCCGGCCAGCTCGCGGTTCGGAATCGTGCCGGGAGTATTCACGGTGGACCACGGCCTCGGCGGGCATCGCGACTACCGCGTATCGCTGCCCGACTATGCCGCCGACACGGCCCGCTGACGATCACGCTGCAGCCGGGAGACGGCTACCAGGTGGGAGAGGCCGCGTCGGTGTGCGTGAGCATCGCCGACAGCGAGACCCTGGCGGCCAGGCCCTGCCCGGATGACGAGGACACCACCCAACCCGACGCGCAGGCCGGCGATGCGCCGGTGTCGATCGCGGTGCAGGACGCCCGGGCGACCGAAGGCGTGGACGAGATCATCTCCTTCGAGGTGACGCTCAGCGCCGCCGCGAGCGAGCCGGTGACGGTGGACTGGTCGACGGCGGACGGGACCGCCACGGCGGGCGAGGACTACGTGGCGTCTTCCGGGACGCTCACCTTCGCGGCGGAGACGGCGCGGACCATCGAGGTGACCGTGCTCGACGACGCGCACGACGAGGGCGAGGAGACATTCGCGCTGCGGCTGAGCGGCGCCGCCGGCGCGGAGCTGGCGGATGCGGAGGCGACCGGCACGATCGCCAACAGCGACCCCATGCCGCGGGCGTGGCTGGGCCGGTTCGGGCGCACGCGTGGGAGCACACGCTCGACGCGGTCGATCAGCGGCTGCGCAGCGCGCGCACCACCCGGACCGGCGCGGCTATCGCCGGCCGCAACGTCGCCGCCGCTCATGGTGGAGCGGACGCCGGTGAGCGCGAGCAAATCGCAGCGCTGCAGGCGTGGATCGACAGTGGAAACGGCCAATCCGAGGGGGCCGTGGTGAGCGGACGGGAGCTGCTTGCCGGCAGCGAGTTCCAGGCGGCGACGGCGGCGCCCGAGGGAGACGGCGTGGTGACCATCTGGGGCAGGGCGCGTACGGGCGCTTTGCCGGAGAGGACGGTGACCTTGCGGTGGACGGCGATGTCGCCAGCGGGACGCTGGGAGTGGATTATGCAACCGGGCCGTGGATGGCGGGGCTGGCGCTGTCGCACAGCTCGGGCTGGGGCAGCTACTCGCAGCCGATGACACCCGGCGGCGAGGTGTCCAGCTCGCTGACGGGTGTCTATCCCTACATCGGCCTGCAACTGGTGCCGGAGCGGCTGTCGCTGTGGGTGGCCGGCGGCTACGGCCTCGGCGGACTGCGGCTGGCGCCGCGCGGCGGGGAGCCGCTGGAGACGGAGATCGGCCTGCTGGCGGGTGCCGCGGGGCTGCGCGGGACGGTAGTGCCGGCAGCCGCGACCGGCGGGTTCTCGCTGGGAGTCAACGCGGACGGGCTGCTGTTGCGGGCGACCTCCGAGGCGGCCCGGGGTTGGCCGCCACCACGGCCGACGTGAACCGGGTGCGGCTGGGCCTGGAAGGGGCCTACGCGCTGGCGCTCGGCGCTGGCGCGGTGAGGAAGATCAGGAGGTGGGAGAAGCGGAGGAGGGATAGGATGAGAAGGCATCAGCGTCTACGGAGCAGCCATGACCTCGCCCGCGCCCGTCCTACTCGGCGTCTCATGTTTTCCCTCTATGGACCCGTCTCGACTAACTACCCCAGCCCCTCCCCGGTAATCTACTTGCGGACTGGACAGTCTGTCCTAGCTCGTAACCCGGAGTCCCGCTTAATGGTCAACCTTTTCCCTCAGGGGTCGATCTTCATCCGTCTATTACGGGATCTACGACTCCGTCCTCATGGGTAGACCTCTTTGTCTCCGTCTCGTTCGGCCTCCATTTCCCCTGAAGCCCCGCTCGGACGATATCAGCACTTCATGGAATACACCCTTAGCCCACACCCCATGCGCGAAATGTCCCTTCCATTTTCCCTTCGCTCTGTTCTCTCCTACAACTTCTGCTTTCCTCTCCTTTAATACGCCCTCCTCTGTCGCGATTACACTGTCACTCTAGACTTCCCCTCCAGCCACTTTTGCATCCGACCTCCCTCATTTTCCTGTTAGTCATCAGGTACATTAGTATCCCGTGTTTCCGCCGCACCTTACAACCCCCCCATCCAAACTCTACCTTCCGCTCTTCCCTTCGTTCCTCTACCGCGTATTCCCTTTTCGGTCCCTTGCCATCTTCCTCGGCTCCCCCCGTTTTTGCCATCGCTCCCCTCTCTCTCTCGAATTTATTCGCCCTTTTTCATCCGTCTTTACGTTTCTTTAGCCTCTCCTTCCACGCTTTCCATGGCGTTGCTTCGGGTGCCTCATCCGGTTCGGGCCGGTTTTTTTGTATCCTCCGCCTACTCCTACCCCACCCGTCTATCTCTTCACTCCTCCCATACCGTTGCCTTTCTCTTCCTTCGTTCCTGGCCCTTTCCCACCTCTCCCCGTATCCAATCGATGCTTTCAAGTTCCCGGGTGCATCTATACCGATTTTCACCCCTTCAACCTTCGTATTTCCATTACCCTCCTCTAGTTCTGTACTCAGCCCCATCTCGGCAGTTCTCCCGGACTTCATTTCGTGACCACCCCATCGTTTCTCTTCTTCCCTGCCCCGCTGCTCGGCCCCTCCCGCCTCATGTGGATTCTTTCAGACTCTCGGTCCGACTTTTTATACCACTACCCCGTGACCTATGCGTCCATATGTTCGCTCCCACGTTCTAGTTTCCTCCGCCCCTGTGCCACGTAGCAATTCTAGCATTTATCCCCTTATTTTCGCTCTTCTACTGCCCCTCACTCGATCCCATCCTTAACGCGTCCCTTCTTCGCCGCCCCTCTCCACCCCTAATTTCCTCTAAGCTCTGACCCCCCTGTCGGTGGTGCGGTTCCTGTGCCCCCTCGACGCCCATACCTCCTTATTTTCTTGTTTTTCTTCCCCTGTACGGTAGGCTGGCCATCGTCACTCCTTCGTGCCCTCGCTCTGTTTGGTAATTGCCTCTATCTCTTTCAATGGACGCCAGTCCTACCCCCCAACATTTCTTAATTTCCCTGACCCGCCTTATTAATCCATTTCTGGACAAGGCAAATGTTTCTTTTCGACCTTTCGTCACTTCATCCTCCTCTGTCCTTTCTCCTTCCCTTCTTGACCCTCTAACCCAGCACTTTCTTTTGCTTTTTACTCTACCAACCATCTTGTCCTGCTAAGACCCTTCTCTATCACCCCCCAAAGCATAATTTTTTCCCCCAGTTCTGCTTTCGCGCCCCATTTTCCTCGGTCTTTCGCCGCAACCTTCCCGCCTGTTACCCGTCTCCCCCCATTCAAATGGGTGTGGTCGTTCATTTCCGCCCTTTAATCGTCGTCCCTGTTATTGTCCTAAGGGCCCTCTATGGCGACCGCTTACGTCGTTGGCCCTCGCTTTGTTCGTTTTCGTGCTAGATTTCCTCCGTCCTGTTCCTTTGCTCCTCTGCAACCGCACCTTCCTTCTCACCGTCTTTCCCCCTTTGTTCTTATTTTTCTTGCCCGGTGCGCTTTTCCGTTTCTTTTTCTCTCCCTCGCCCCTTCCACGCCTCACTTTTTGCGCTTTTCAACTTTTTGCCTCTCTGTTCTGGATCTCCCCACCCATCCGCCCCGCCTCCCTCTCCTTCATATATCTTAGCCATGTCCCCTTTGCTCCGTGTTTGTGTTCCTACCCCGCCCGCATCCTTCTTTAGATCGTCCCGGCATAGCATTCTCGGGCCCACTTTTTTTTTTCTTTGCTTATTTGCGGGATTCCCATTGTCTCTGTGGGCAGTGTGCGGGGCGGCGCAAGACTCGGATCCAGCTGTCCACTCCTCATTTCGTGGTGGGAGACGACAGCATCTGCAGCGACTGCAACAAGAGACTGGGAAACAGGTGAACTCTATGAAACGATTATTTCCCCGTTCTTTTTTTTCATTTTCATAAATTCACGTCTGCTTATCAATGTAACGCCCCTCCCCCCTCTCCCTACACAGTGCCTTTGTGAGGTTTCCAGACGGCAGTCTGTCGCACTACTTCTGTGCCAAGTCCACAACCACCACAATCCCTTCTCCCTCCTCCTCCTCTGAACAATCTCTCACTCACCCACACACCTAGTCATCCTACCACGAGTATACCTGTACAATAGGAGTGTTTTATGATGAGGTTGGTTTTTGTGTGACTGTGTATAATACGCATGCGCGACATCTATATGGTCGTCATGGAAACCTAACATACAGAGCTAGGCGGCGGATTGAGTGCGCCACAGGGGCGGCCCTGGCACTTCGGCGATATGGCTCAGTTGGTGAAGGTATGGAGAGGAAGGAGGGACGTCATTTCCATGCTAGTGAGCGCGGCAAGGTTAGCTAGATCCTAGTTTCCTGTGTAGCTAAGACAGTTCTCTCGTGATTCTTGATTCTTTGTCCGTACGCGGGGGACGCCGGTGGGACAGGGAGGCGGACGAGGCGAGGGATAGAGAGTACGGAGCCGCAGTGACCATCCAGAGCTGGTTCAGAGGCTGCAGACTACGAGCTTACCTCAGGTGTACAATTATATACGGAGCATAGCTACACGCTCGCCGACAGGTTTAGCTAGGAGCTCAAATGGTGTAGCTACCCATGGAATGACTACTGCCTACTGCAGTTACCACATTCTTCTTTAGCATAAAATTGCTTCCGCAGACACTATGCAGCTCGCCACGTTTTAGGGTGTGTAAACTTGTTGAAGCGGGCTGTGGTCATTTGCAGGCAAAACCTCACCAATATAATTGTACTTGTTTGTTGTTTGTAATAAATGAACAGATACCTCTCGGAGTCTGCAACGGTCGTACAGAGATGGTACAGAGGTCACCTGGAGAGAGAGCTCTACAGACAGCTTCTCAAAGTGGGTTAATACTGTGCTGGTATGTGTGCACATGAGCGAGCTTTTATTCTAAGCAATTCACCCTACACACTCAGTTTGTCTGTGTGCCTGACTGAATTGGACCCAATATAAAAGCAAAGAACAGAGCTGTTTTTTTTTACACTCTCACGTGTTATTCTTTTGCAGAGTCTTGTTGCAAACATGGAGATTGATCACTACAATGCAATGGCAGAAAGGGTAAGCTTCAGTCTGTCTGTGCTGAAGATATCAAAACCTTTTGCCGCATTCGGAAGAAACTTATTTAGCAATCGTATTCTGATCAGATCCAGACCAGATGGAGGGGTTATTACGTCAGGAAATACGTGTTTGACTTCTACGCTCAACGACGCTACTTGACCGAGTTGATAAGAAAGAACGAGATAGTCGGTAGAAGGCTAGAGGAGGCAAGGATGCAGAAAGAGAGAGAGGAGACAGAGAGGCAAAAGACGGTGGAGAGGGTAAGTGAATAGAGAAGAAGAATATTTCATACAACCTTTGAAAAAGGACACTACGAATATCGGAAACCTCTTTACTTATTCTGCCCCGTAATAGTGCGTTGAATAAGGGACGTTTTCATTATCCCTAAGGTGGGCCCCGTATATTAAGATGCTGTATATTTACAAACCGCAGTTGAGGATGGAGACAGAACTAAGAAGGCAGCACCATATGCTCAGTACTGAATGTGTAAGCCGTACTCTCCATTTCTCTCTCGTGATTATGAACATCTCTCTTGGTGTGTGTATATATATTATAGAGGGGAGGAGTATACAAACCATTTAGAGAGGGAAGGTAAGTATAAAACGATAGACTTTCTATCACAGTGAAAATTAGCTCAAATGATGCTTTGTGTTGTATGTTGTTGGGTGTTGAGCTGTCGATATAGAATTTTCCACCACTGAAATAGGAGTCAGCCCCTGCCAACTGAGACAAGAATGAGGTCACTCAAATTCCACTCTTCCACTGGCAAATCAAAGCAGCGGACACTATCATGTGATAGTCATGTGACTGGAACAAGCCTCCCACCCGTACAACTACCCAACAAAACACAAGTAAGCTTTGATCTCCAGTGATGTAATGATTACGTCATTATCAAAACCCAGGGTCCATTCCACCATCCTGGAATGGTGTGGAGACAGAGACACAGGCCACTCAACCCTACACTTAGAGTGGCCACTCCCTTCAATTCTGAAGAAATTGCCAGGTCTCTCAAACATTGCAGAGAGAGAGAGAGAGAGAGAGAGAGAGAATGCATTTCAGGGAGAATATTTTCGTGTATTGGTTACCCTGATACTAGTGAAACCCTCGGAAAAGGACCCTCCTGATAATATACCACACGTCTCTATAGAGGACACTTGGTTCTACTCCATAACTCTGGATAAGGGACACCAGGAATGTTCTTATATAAGGTGTCCCTTATTAAGAGATTTCTAGCTCCTGAAGTGAATGAGATATATCACAACTCCTCTTTTATTCTCTCCCTCTCTACCAGAGCTGAGCTGAAGGCAAGGGAGTGGAGGGAGCGGGTGGTGGAGGACCCATTTATTCCTTTCTCCTCTCCCTCCACTACCTACCAGCCTCTCCTGCACACCACAAGCTCCTATACCAGGTAATAGTCTTCCATAATGGGCATTTTTTCTTCTCCAGGTTGGCCACATGTGTGCTTAGTTTCCAAGACTCTATAGCAACCTGGGTTCACAACATTACGTTGCATTGCCCCCCATTGCGCATCGTTTATCGTGTCACAAGGATAGAACTTTGATGCGATGTGGGACATGCAACAATTGTTGTGAACACAGCCGTATTCTTGGTATATATAATGCTGGAAATAGGCTGTTTCTATTACCTGAAGCACATATACATTCACCACTGTCTCTGCTTCATTGATATTTGTCCACAGGTTGGCCTACGGCACGGAGCACTTCAGAGACCAGCCAGCAGCCAGAAACATACACCACAAGGTCAGACCTTATTAGTGGGATCGAAATGGGATAACTACGAGTGGACTGTGTTTATTGCCTTTTTCTACATATTGACTGTTTTTGATCTGTTGGTGTCTCATTCCAGGGATTCCAGACGGTCGTTCCCCCAATCCCAGTGTTTGACAAACTCAACTCCACAATATACTAGCTAGCTCTAACCCTGTCAACACTCGCACAATCTCGCCAGAAAATGATTTGTCAGAAAAAAACCATTCCACGTTTAATCATCGATCGTATGTAAGTGTGTGTAAAATGTGTACAACACAGTATAGAAAGTAAAAAAAAAAACTTCAACACATACACATATATACATCACATCCTCTTTAGTAGTGATCTGCATAATGGTATATAGGGAAAAGTGAAGAAAATATCATTCAAACTTTACACCAAAATTGCCTTGATATTGGATTAAGGGTATTACCAACCATTTTACCACACCAACTGCTGATTGGAGCAGTGGGTCGTTACCATGCCAACCGGAAAGGGGGTGTGTCTGGTGGGTGTGGCTACATGTATCTACCATAATGGGCGGAGGTGTAACCATAGGGACTAGGAGAACGAGAAATGCGGCCTTCGCGATCACAGTTGGAGCGATCCCTGCAGGGGAACAAAGGGGTAAAACAAAATTCAGTCAGAATGGGGTTAAAACATTTAGAGAAGAGAATGTCAAGAGACAATCACTCCAGCAGAATGGAGTTAAATACTATGAGAAAGAAGACAAGGAAAAGGCACTCCAACAGAATGGGGTTAAAGATTTTAGAAAGAAGGGGTTAAATCAAGAACAGGCAGTCCTATCAAGCAGAATGGGGTTAAAGACTGAAGGAATAAATTTTTTTTAAAAACCAGGCAAACCTTTCTTTAATTCTCCTCATCTGGTCTCTCATTTCTTCCTCTCTTCCCTGCAGACATGAAACAGTAGATTCTCTAGACATTGCCTTTGTGTCACATCCTTCTACAATAGATAGAGAGGCTACAGTAGCCAGTAAAAGGACACCCTTGTAATAGAGAGAAAGAGGCAGGGAAAAGGTGAAGCGAGGAGATGAATCGCGTAGTCTTCCCGCTGGTAAATAACTTCCCCTACAATTCTCTCGGACTCCTTTTTATACTCTCTTTCCTTCTGTAGCTTCTTGTCCTGCTTGACTGCAGCATTGTATGTATGTATGTACATATAACAGGGGACAGAAAGAGTTGAAAATGACGTGAGGAAAGAGAGAAAGGTTGTTTTGACTTACACTGCCTCGAGAGCTGTGCCTGCATCTTCTTTTTCAGCCGTTCTTGAGGAGTTAGCTTCGCCTAATGGAACGAGAGAACAAAAGATAACAGTTGGTTGCCATTTTAAGATATTGGGAACATCAAAAGCGGCAGAACCAAGTGTTCCTTAGAGAGATTTTCTTTATTGGAGGGAATTGTGCAGAGGTTTTTACAAAATAAAGTTGAATCCATACATCCACACCTTTTCTTTTGTTGGTTTATTAGTCGCTTTTGATGTCTGAGGTAATCTGAGAGGTGGAAAAGCGGTGGTTGATAAACCAGTTGAACAGGTTTATCAATTCCAGTCTGACTTGTTCTTGCTAGGGGGTGTGGCCTCACTACTTGCTGTAACACTAGTACTACTGCTGCTGCTTGATTGGTGGGTGTGGTCTTGCTCTCTGCTCTGACTTCCACTGAAGGATTGGTGGGTGTGGTCTTGCTCTCTGCTCTGACTTCCACTGAAGGATTGGTGGGTGTGGTCTTGATCCCTGCTCTGACTTCCACTGAAGGATTGGTGGGTGTGGTCTTGCTCTCTGCTCTGACTTCCACTGAAGGAAACAAAAACCAAACAATACAGCTATAATGCCATTCATACAAGTGGCTCAAACAACCAAAAAAACTTTGAGTAAAAGACACATTTGGTACATTGAAAGTGTCCTTTATTCGGTATTAGTTTGAGGAAGAAAGTGAGAGATGGTCGTTTTGAGGGGTTCTGCTATATTACAGCAACAGTAGACGGGTACCTCTTCCCCTCACCTTCTCTGCCTCTTTCTCTCTCTACTGGACGAGCGATGGGACCTCTTGTGAGAGCTGTCCCTGGATCTGGAACGGGTGTCTCTGCCTCTGGAACGGGAATCTCTGCGTCTGGGAGAACGGGAATGTGAATCCCTCTGTCTCGGGGAATGGGAACGTGAATCTCTGCGTCTCAAGGAATGGGAATGGGAATTCCGACGTCTTGGAGAACGAGAATTTCTACGTCTCGGAGAACGTGAGCGTGAGCGGTGTCTCGAAGACTGACTGTTTCTCCCTCGCCTTTCCCCAGCTCCACTCCTGCCGTCTCTCCCAGATTTCGGTACCGCTTCACGACTGCCTGATTGGTGGGCGTGGCCAAGAGGCTGATTGGCCCCGCCCCCTTCATCGTCTCCTCCAAACTCGGTGATAAATTCCACTTTCCCCTCCCCAGGAGTGCTGGAACGAGAACTTGACCGGCTCCTGGGGACAGACAGACAGACACATTCCACAGACACATTCCGCACACCAAGTGAGAATAAAAAATGTTGCGATTCAGTATGTGGCAAACACAGAGAAAAAAACGTATGTAGAGATTGCTGTTTCTAAAAATTCACCGTACCAAAACATTTTGCAAAAAATTTTCATGGAAGTTGAAAAAATCCTCCCCCTGCAATAATGGGGGAATTTGCACAAAATGCATCAAATAGCTTGGTGCAAGGGGTAATTGGGTACTCCGATTCCCACACATCCGTACTGCCATACCTCTGTTCTGGTTTGTTGTAGGTTTCATACGTTGGGCTTCCCCTCTGGGCGTAGGTGGGCGGAGTCAAAACCCTGCGCGGAGCACGCTCCCTCATCTGGCGGCGCTCTCTCCGTGACCTTCGACCCTGGAGAAAAGGGGGCGGAGTCTCTGTGATCAGGACACCTTATTAAGGCCACGATACACACGATACAACTTGGTTGTGTGGGACAAATTCTCACCCCAGTTTCAAATGTAATACAAATGCTTGCACAGGCCCATCATACCCATACTTTAGCAGTTGCATGTGAGAATTTATTTCATGCAAAAAGTTGCGTCGTGTATAGCCAAGAATCAGGACACCATATTAGGCAAACCAGGACACTATTAGGTGAATCAGGACACCATAATAAGTGAATCAGGACACCACATGAATCAGGACGCCATATTAGCAGGTGGGTGTCCTGAAAGGAGAGAGAGGTATGTGGTACGCTGTACGGACTGGCATGGAAGCCTTCTCAATGTCTGAGATGCGGGCCTGCTTTGCTTCTTCCATGCTCTTCTTCTCCGTACGAAGATTCCTGCAAAAGGAAGAGAGAGAGAGAGAGAGAGAGAGAGAGAGAGGGGAAATTCTTACAAAGTGTCTCCTTGCAGTGAATTTAAGGTGAGCAATCAAAAAGGGAATGTGGCACATTTCCCTCCAACTCACTGAACATAAAAAGGCTGAAAAAAATCGTCTGAAAAAGTGCAGCATTGTGGTGGAATAAACCCGGCATATGACTACCAGCACACCAATTCATTGTTCTTTGTGTGTGTGTTCAAATGTAAGGGTTTAATGGCCGACTGATAATCCATCGTCTCGAGAGTGAAACTGAAGACTAACTTGCTGAAGGAGCTCGCTGCCACTCCATACTCAAGAGCCAGTACATTCAGTCTGTCGACATCGGCTGGACTATAGTCGTCCAAATCAACATCCACTTCTACACACAAAGAAAGGGTGCAAAATTTTGACACACTTCCAAAACACAAATATTTTAATAGGAGTGAGCCCCCATAATTATCGAAACACCTTCAAACGGTTCCTCCGCAAAAATGGCTGTATACAGGCAGGGAAATTTGTATTGTGAACAGGCCAGCTGAGAATTTTTTTCACCGTAAAATTCTCGTTTGCTAATGAATCGCGAAAAAATGCATTACTATAATATCATAATATTGCCCCCCAAATAAGGGACGCTTCTTTAAAAATACACTTGGTTCTGCCCCATACTTGTATTATACTACCTCTGGATAAAGGACACCTCTCTATACTAATACATAGGGACACCTCTCCATATATAAGTTCTGCCCCATACTAATACATAGGGACACCTCTCTATATATAAGTTCTGCCCCATATATACTAATACATTATTACCTCTAAATAAAGGACTCTTTCAATGTACCCAAGATGTCCCTCATTCAGAGGGTCCGCTGCTACGTCTAGTCTCTCACCATATTCACTCTCGCTACTGAAAACCTTGTCCTCTCCCTCCCCATCGTCTTCCCCGAGGTACTCTGCCAGCAACTGCTCGTCTCTCATGGCCTGCGCAGCCTCCTCTGACGTCCCTCCGTACGAATACCCAATGGCCGCTCTTGCCTGAGACCTGTACAGCACAACAGAGGAAAACAGCTGCTAGTCTTCTGAACAGAAATATTTTTTTTCCTCACAAATATTTTACAATCTTGTCAAACAGGCTTGGATCTACTTTTTTTAAAATCGGCACGCATATATCATAGGAAATAAGTAAAATGTAGTGCAAGGAGTGACACTGCCTTTCTCTGTTATGTCCCACAATACATTATGTACCTTCGAATAAGAGATGGATCTGAACACTTTTGAGATGACCCCAAAGTGTCCCTTATTCAGATGATGTAATCTTATTCATATGATGTAATCTTACTCAGATGACGTAATCTTATTCAGATGATGTAATCTTATTCAGATGATGTAATATCTGAATAAGGGACACCTTATTACGTGGCCAGATTTCGTAAATCTGAATAAACTAACTTTGCCTTCTCTCTGAATCCACCGCCACTATTTCCACCTGAGGATTTCCCTGGAATATGGAACATCTCCTCAACGTCGATCACTGCCAGCGCATCCTGTTCCGAAACCCGTTTAAACTGGTTTAGAACCAGAAATCTGTATCTCTCGTAATTACAGCGTTGCTCTTCCCACTCCTCGGAGACTGACTTTCTGTGAGTGGTGAGGGAGAGGGGAGAAGGGGGAGGGGGGGAAGAAAAATAGAATTCGCTCGCCAAAGAGGTATAAGAAACGAGTACTTATGAAGAAAGGGAAAGTACAGCGAAAGATTAAATTTAGACGAAGAAAACAAAGACTGTTTGTCTGTGACTTGTGATATGGCTGAAGTACAAAGTAATATGCAAAGGTTTGAGGATTTGCAGAATGTCATTGGTTCCAAATCGAGTTCCAGTTTCACATGATGCTTGTGAACTTTCAACGCTCTCAGCGTCAGAAATAGCGCACTTACGTGGGTTTGGGAAGCTTGGAATAGTCAGGGATGTAGTCAAGATTCACACGGACATCGTATCGCGATATCATGTTAGCTTCGTCCCCTTGCCACGGAATCCTGTGAGACGAGTGTTAATTTCTCCCCCTTTTCTCAATTTTGCTCTCTTTCTCTCTCTCTCTCCCTCTCTCTCTGCCTATCTCTCTGCCTCACATGCTGCTGCTCATCTTGCTGGCTGCAGGGTTCAAATGAAGAGGAGTCTTCCTCCCGTACACCCTCATCAACTGCATCGGATCTTTCCGCTACAGAGAGAAACAGGACACCTCTCTTTAACCCTTCGAGCACATGCACAGAAATGCGTGGGTCATTTGCAATCGCCATGCACACAAGGACACTTGGTTCTGCCTCACACCGATATAAACAAGGACGCCTCTGAATAAAGGTTTTTGATGTCACACACGAGTTTTACATATTCTAATATTCAGAGTTACACAAACAATGCTGACGTATATATACCTCTTTGGCATAGTGCTGTCGCCGTCTCTCTGCTCTCTTCTGGAAGTCCACCACAGCCTCTCGTATCTTCTTCTCTTGTTTCCTCGCCTCGTGCCACATCTCTCTCTCTCTCTCTCTCTCTCTCTCTCCCCTCGTTTTCTTTCTCTATTCTGCGCACGCCGCCCGCATGCAGTTTGTTTTTGCAAATTTCGACAGAAAAAGGTTAATCTGCAATTGGCGCACGCGGGTTCAAAGTTCAGTGCGAAGAAAAATGGCCGCACGTATAGTAGTACCACGCGAGGCTCCCTCCCTCTCTCGCCTCTCTCTCCTCGTTCTCTGTCTTGCGCTGAGCTGCTGTCTTGGTCGAGGAGAAGAGAGCGCCGTACGCGTCATTACCACCGAAAACTTCGACGACGTATCTCAGGGAGATTGGATGCTAGAATTGTATGCACTTGGTTTACTATGACGGTTTCTAGGACCGTTTCTAGGACCGTTTCTAATGCGTGTTTTGTGTTTTGCTAGCTATGCTCCGTGGTGTCCGGCCTGCAAACAGTTTGCCAAGACGTGGGAGTCGTTTGCGGAATGGGCTGCCGCCGAGAAGAACGGACTGCGTGTTGGAAAAGTCGACGTCACTACCGAAAGTGGTACACACATACACCCTATCTAATTAAGTGAAAGTAATTTTGCGATTTTTCTCTAGCTTTGAGTGGTCAGTTTATGGTGACCCACCTGCCGAGTATTTTTCAGTGAGTGGTTGACCCAGTCAAACGGGTTCTTCTGGTTTTGAGATTAACCCCTTTCCCTCCAGCATTCACGAGGGGGAGGTGAGGGGTTACAGCAAAAGTCGAACACTGGAGGATCTGCAGTTGTACGTGGGGGAAGAAGAGTGGAAGAAGAAACCGGCGTTGCCATGGTGGCGGAGTCCCACTGCCAAACAGTGGGTGTGGCTTACAGTGTCTTTACATGTTCTTTCTAGCTCTTTCTATCCCTCGTGCTCGTGTGCTTGTGAGTGAGTGAGTGTGTGTGGTGTGTGTATTATGTACAGTTGCATGCTTTCCCATTACCCTTACCTTTCTCTTTTTATTGCCCACCCTTCTCTCGCAGTATGAAAGCATTGGGTGTGACCTACTGGATTTCACAGAAAGGGAAAGAACTTCAAACAATGTTGGAGAAGGAATACGAGCTACCGACGTACACCGTGTACGTGATAATCGCCGTGGCAACCATCGTTGTTGGACTACTGTTGGGCGGGGTAAGTTTTATAACCGTAGATCAAGATATTACTTGGAGTAAAATGGAGTAAAATCCATGCAAATTGACTTCTAAAAAATGTGATTTTTTAAATCGCTAAATCTGGGGCATGATCCATGCACTTGCTGTAATGTACAACCTCTTCTAAAGGGAAAAAAGAGCTGCCCTGAGCTGGTGGGACTCAGAACCCACGACACTCTGCAGTCTAGGCAGAGGTCTCTACCAACTGAGCTATATCTACTACCACCAGGGCAGCTATAGGAGCAGCAATTGAAAGAAGAGCGTGCGTATGTTGTACCTAAAACTCTGATGATGGAACAGTGAAAGATGGGGGAGAGGAGGAGGAAAAAGGAGGTGAGAGGCTGGTCCAGACTGTCTACACATCAGACGACAACAACAGCAGCGCCACGGCCTGGAGCAATGTCGGAATTACCTCGCGGAATCTCTCCCGCATTCCCCGCTGACCACATGACAACCGCTCCGTCGGGGGAGTGACCTGCATCCTGTTGTCGGCGGCAACCAGCCCGCCACTCCACTGCAAATTCCACTACCTTGAACGGAGTGGCTTGTATTCCACCGACCTTCTTGTTTGCTGCATTGTAGGACAAAATGAGCTCAAATGAACTCAACTGGCATATTATACTAGTGTAATTCAATAGTTCAAACGTTTACTTATGATTCCACTGAGCTTGTTTACCGTGCTATGTTCTTTTGGTTGTATAATCAGTCGCCGCAACAGATGGTACACGAAGGGTTAAAATACAAATTGTGGGCAGATGGTTAAAGGAGATGGTGCGCAAAGGGTTAATATACAAATTGTGGGCAGATGGTGAAAGGACAAGTCACCAACACAAGTATTCTCAGATGGTTAATAACTCTGTGGCGCTAAACGAACCAATTAGTTGGTTTATCACATAATGTGTTTTCAAACATGTAGGACTAAATAGTAGCAGGAGAAGAGAGATAGAGAAGTCATAGTGACTATGGACAATATAAGCGATTTTATCAACTTTCACTGTAGCAGACCGACAAATGAGAATGTTTCAGCCTTCCTCAGCTGATATACAACTCGTATTAAGTGCAGGTACGTTCATAGATGATTTATTCATGCACTGGTGTAAGCTGATGGTGTAGCTAATGGTTAAAGCTCTTGCATCTGGAGCGCAGTTTTTCTGCTACCTCGGTTCGAGCCCAGCAACTACTACTTTTTTTCAACCTCACTGATGGATGGGTATAAAGGCGAAATTTCAACTGATTCCTTCGGGTCACTCATGTGGCGCAATCAGTAGAAGTGGGGACTACCAGTATAAAGGTTCCGGTGGTCGAGAGATCGAGCCCGGGCTGGAAGCTGGTAGGTGGTCCAGAGCACTGGCTGGGAACAGCTCTGGTTCCTCCCCTTACCCACTCTCTGTTTGACAATACTGAGTGCCCCCCCTTCACTGGACATGTTGGCCGCATGCTTGGTGGAGTGGTTTTTTTTTTCAATAATCAGTGCATTTTAGTCTTCTTGTCCAGTGGAGTACACTTTTTTTCTTTTTTTTCTTTTTTTTTCTCGAAGTCATGCTGTGTATATTAGCTTGTGGTAACTTGAAGTTGCTTCAGTGCATTTAAAAATTTTTGGTTTCAAGTGAATTAGTAATGTATGTTTGTAACTTGAAGGGGGTGACTACTTCAACGCTCAGTGAAGGAGTATGGGGGGATTATTAAATGCTCTATTTTTTAGCAAACTATAAAAGACGTTTTTTGCATTTCACGATTACGTTGGTTGCACGTGAAAACGTCGCCACATGCACTTATAATTCATGAAAAAAGTGATTTTGAGATGATTTAGATTCAGGCTTAAGGAGCTATAAGTGGTAGTTATCTCTAACTTCTAAAAATGGAATGGGAACTCTATTAATATTGATTTGTTATCTTCTAAATATAAACATGGAACTTACGCCGAAATGCATGGGCCTACATCCTCATTCCAAAGGTTTCATTCCAAAATGGTACAAGAACTGAACCTCACTAATGAAACTCTTTCAGCTTCAATCACACACCAAGTTTTCCATTGTTGCAGTGTTTACCAACAACCTGCAGTAATTTAAACTATTGCAAATCCTCAGCAATTCCATTGTATACAATGTGCAGGCTCGCTGCTATAATTATATGGTAGCTTTTGCCAGGCTTGCTCGCTTGCAGGAAGTGAATTTTGTTCAGCTTCTGCTGCTCATACCGACATTTTTGCCAAACATCACTCCATCGCTTTCTCTGGCTCCTTCCCTTTCCTAAACCTCTCTTCCCCTTCCTCACCTCTCTCTCTCTCCCTCTCTCTCTCTGTCTCCCTTTCTCCTACAATAGTATCTTATTTTTACTTCTCTCTCCCTCTTCTCCCTCCCTCTTTCTCTCTCCAGATAACCGTTTGTTTCATCGAAATATGTATCCGAATGTGCTCGCGAAAAGAAGCCACGAAGAAGTTGCCACGGAAACAGGAAGGCCCCAAGCCTTCCCCACCCCCTGAACAAGTGGGCGGAGCTTCAGAAAGTTCTGAGCAAACCGACGAGCCAGGAGAAGGTAGCTGAGATTATTTTCCCAATATGGACAAATTTGGTGTCCAAACTACCTCAGTTAATTTATGTCAATAGCACAATCTGGGATGTATGTAATGGACAAAGAACGTATATTTAACCTCTGAATAAAGGACACCTCTGTATAAAACTTATTGTGTGGTCGTATGCAGAGGGTCAACCATATGTAATGTTATTGTGTGCTCACATGTTATTGTATATGTGTATGCCACAATGATTTATTGTATGACACTGTTTCCATGACTGCACCAAGTAACAGTAAGGCACTCTAGAAGCTATATTGTATCAACACTGATTATGTTTATTTCCCATTACATCATGGCGATATCACCCCATGCCCGATGATTTATGTATCACTATGTCATAGTTCTGCTTGAAGCCTCTAATGTGGTTAGTTGGAATGTGACGTGCTAACAACACTTGTCAGTTTATTTGCATGCCAGGTGTTGTACTTCGGAATTATGACTTCCGATAACTGACCCATTTCAGTGGAACCTCTCTAATCCAGACACCAATGGGACAGAAGAAAGTGTCCGTATTAGTGAGGTGTCCTTATTTGAGGGGTTGAATTGTGTGCATGACCTATTCTTGGGGAAAGAAAAGGTGTCCTTACTAGAGAAGTGTCCTCATTTCAGGGGTGTCCTTAGAGAGAGGTTGAACCGCAGAATACTTACTACTTGCCTTCCTGTTTTTGTAAACACAGCACGGAATCATAATTTCTTTCTCTCTCTCTCTCTCCTCTCTCTCTATCTCTCTCCTCTCTCTTCCGTAGTGCCGGTGTCTTCTAAAACAGCAGCTGGAGTTGTTGCAGAGTCTCCGAACGCGGACAAAGAGAAGAAGACGAGAAAGAGAAAGAGGAACAAGGTATGCAAGGAGAGTATGATCGTGTAATGCTCAAGATTACTAGAGTGTACAGTAAGATTACTAGAATATACTGAGATATAAACACAAAGATTACTAGATTAGATAGGATAATTTAGTGCTGTTGAGGTGTTTGTGTACACACCTGCAATATGTCCTTGCGATTATTTTGCCTCTCCTTAATGAAGTCAAATTAATATTGCTATGCCCACCCTCTCTGGGGTACTCGAACCGTACATGTCTTTTTTCTCTTGGCATCACATGGTCTATTGTTACACATGTACAACATGTAATGAAACATGACGTGTGGTACATAACAGAGAAAGGAAAAGTAAGAGCGATGCGCATGAGGTGAGAGGTATGTGTGTGTGCCTGGTTGTGTGGGCAATCGTCTGCCACTTACCACATCAAAAGCTTTGCCGCTCACTCCACATGTTTCTCAGCTATGTATCGGCACGGCGACACATCGCCATGCCGACGTGTGGTATTCAAAACTAATCCTTTGCTGGAGCGCACGCAATAGAACTTGCGCCTATCAAATCTCAAATTAGCTTCGACAGATATCAAATGAGCAGTAGTAGTGACAGCTACGAGAGAATCTTCTTTTTCTGTTACTTTACCCACCTGCCCTAATGAATATGTGACTGCCGTCGTAGTAACGGAGTAATTGGACTGACTGCTCCACATATTTCGGAAGAGGTTCAAAGCCGACTTAACGATATTCACGAGGCTGGAAAAGGCCTAGTGAATTGGTCTGCGAGTGTGGGTTGAGGAGGAGGGAGGGGGAGGGAGAGATCGAGGGACCCGCCTAGCACGGCAAAATGCACCTTGAAGAATTAGCCGTAATGGCAGTGTTATGCGCGAATTGTATGTTTCCTTGAATGGCATTTTGGGACTTGATTGAGCAAAAGCAATTTCTTAGGGCAAGACGATTACGTGATATCGTGCGTCCCCAGTTTTCGAATGTTGCAGAATTGCATGCGGTCCGTGAAAAAGTCTAACAATTATTGTTGAACTAAGATGGATCTGTTCGCCCGCCAATGCATCGATGCATAGTACGTAATATTGTTGCTTCAGTATCGATGCAGTCGAACCACTCCGAACTAGAGTACAAGTACCCTACACACCTCGTTCCCCCTGCGAATCTGTTCGTAGAGAAGGTTCAGTACACTCCAACCACCGATGCAGTCGAACCACTCCGAACTAGAGTACAAGTACCCTACACACCTCGTTCCCCCTGCGAATCTGTTCGTAGAGAAGGTTCAGTACACTCCAACCACCGATGCAGTCGAACCACTCCGAACTAGAGTACAAGTACCCTACACACCTCGTTCCCCTTGCGAATCTGTTTGTAGAGAAGGTTCAGTACACTCCAACCACCGATGCAGTCGAACCACTCCGAACTAGAGTACAAGTACCCTACACACCTCGTTCCCCCTTGCGAATCTGTTCGTAGAGAAGGTTCAGTACACTCGAACCACCGATGCAGTCGAACCACTCCGAACTAGAGTACAAGTACCCTACACACCTCGTTCCCCCTGCGAATCTGTTCGTAGAGAAGGTTCAGTACACTCCAACCACCGATGCAGTCGAACCACTCCGAACTAGAGTACAAGTACCCTACACACCTCGTTCCCCCTTGCGAATCTGTTCGTAGAGAAGGTTCAGTACACTCGAACCACCGATGCAGTCGAACCACTCCGAACTAGAGTACAAGTACCCTACACACCTCGTTCCCCTTGCGAATCTGTTCGTAGAGAAGGTTCAGTACACTCCAACCACCGATGCAGTCGAACCGCTCCGAACTAGAGTACAAGTACCCTACACACCTGGACCTTCCTCCCCTCTCGTTTTCTGTCTACCTTCTTCTTCACTCTCACCTTTCTTATCCTCCCCTCCCTCTCCTCTCCGTACTTAGTGATCCTCTCCTCCCTCTCCTCTCCGTACTTAGTGATCCTCTCCTCCCTCTCCTCTCCGTACTTAGTGATCCTCTCCTCCCTCTCCTCTCCGTACTTAGTGATCCTCTCCTCCCTCTCCTCTCCGTACTTAGTGATCCTCTCCTCCCTCTCCTCTCCGTACTTAGTGATCCTCTCCTCCCTCTCCTCTCCGTACTTAGTGATCCTCTCCTCCCTCTCCTCTCCGTACTTAGTGATCCTCCCCTCCCCTCCGTCCCTCTCTCCGTACTTAGTGATCCTCTCCTCCCTCTCCTCTCCGTACTTAGTGATCCTCTCCTCCCCTCTCCTCTCCGTACTTAGTGATCCTCTTCTCCCTCTCCTCTCCTCTCCGTACTTAGTGATCCTCTCCTCCCTCTCCTCTCCGTACTTAGTGATCCTCTCCTCCCTCTCCTCTCCGTACTTAGTGATCCTCTCCTCCCTCTCCTCTCCGTACTTAGTGATCCTCTCCTCTCCATACTTAGTGATCCTCTCCTCCCTCTCCTCTCCGTATTTAGTGATCCTCTCCTCCCTCTCCTCTCCGTACTTAGTGATCCTCTCCTCCCTCTCCTCTCCGTACTTAGTGATCCTCTCCTCCCTCTCCTCTCCGTACTTAGTGATCCTCTCCTCCCTCTCCTCTCCGTACTTAGTGATCCTCTCCTCCCTCTCCTCTCCGTACTTAGTGATCCTCCCCTCCCTCTCCTCTCCGTACTTAGTGATCCTCTCCTCCCTCTCCTCTCCGTACTTAGTGATCCTCTCCTCCCTCTCCTCTCCGTACTTAGTGATCCTCTTCTCCCTCTCCTCTCCGTACTTAGTGATCCTCTCCTCCCTCTCCTCTCCGTACTTAGTGATCCTCTCCTCCCTCTCCTCTCCGTACTTAGTGATCCTCTCCTCCCTCTCCTCTCCGTACTTAGTGATCCTCTCCTCTCCATACTTAGTGATCCTCTCCTCCCTCTCCTCTCCGTACTTAGTGATCCTCTCCTCCCTCTCCTCTCCGTACTTAGTGATCCTCTCCTCCCTCTCCTCTCCGTACTTAGTGATCCTCTCCTCCCTCTCCTCTCCGTACTTAGTGATCCTCTCCTCCCTCTCCTCTCCGTACTTAGTGATCCTCTCCTCCCTCTCCTCTCCGTACTTAGTGATCCTCTCCTCCCTCTCCTCTCCGTACTTAGTGATCCTTTCCCCTCCCCACGGGGCTCTCCTTCTCCCCCCTCCCCACGGGGTTATTTATTTGTGTGTCCAATTCCGACAGACTCGGGCATATTGGCGCGTGATCTTCTGCGGTTTACACGTCCGTCAAAACGCCTACAAAGAAAGCCGAACCATCTCATTTTCACTTGTAATCGCCGTAAGTGAGTCATTCCTGGTCACACGATATGACCACTGGGTGATCGTGTGTGACCTGGTATTTCTTTGGAGCGAAATTCTGCGGTTTTATTCAGCAATTCATTAAGGTGTTGTTTGTGTTGGGATTTATTTGAGTGTCCCGATATGCGTACATAGAAGGGATAAATAAAAGAAAAAATCTTTTACTAAGAATTTTTGCACTGTTTAGCCCTTTTGTACTGCCATATTGTCTTAAGATTTTTTGTGTGTGGAAGAGAGTGGAGAGAGAGAGAAGGTTAATGCGGCCGTTCTTAGCATGACATCATCGTTATGAGCAATGTCTGTGTGGTGTTGGTCCTGTGCATATTTCCAGTGTAACTCCTCTACCAACAGTCGACACTCACTCAAACAAACAGAGGCCACACTTTAACCCTTTTCCCACCAGCCCACACTTTCATCCATTTCCCACCAGGCCACATTTTAACCCTTTTCCCACCAGCGCACTCTTTAACCCATTTCCCACCACCCCATTCCCTAGTTTGCACAAAGCACATACGAGCGATCATCTTGATATGCTGCATGCTATCCCGTCCTACTCATACATTTGTAAATATCCACGAGGCTTTTTGGTCTTGCACGACATAATACTGCCTCTGCACTCTAGAACAGTAAAGCTCTCAATTGTTGAAAGAAATCCTTGTCAGAATTACTTTACCATTGATTCGTGTTTTCAGACGGGGGGGTTTTGTAGGGTTTTTTTTGTATATTATTCAAAACTGGTTTTTACGATTGAAAAACTGGAATGCGTGAGTACGCAAGTGCTTGTGGAAACCGGACAGTCTTGTTTGTGACCGGTTTGGTTCCGGGTTTGGGGAGGAGTAGTTGTTGGCTGTTCAAAACGACTTATAGTGGTGAATTGGATCTCAAGTGAACTGAATTTGAGATGACAACAAGAGAAGTTGGGTGGCGAGCCTCCCACTTGGGGCCCGACGCCTTTCTGTCTCGACAAACAGCTGCGGAGAATGCCGCACGTGTTTGCCCGAGAAAGAGAAGGGGGAAGGGGAAGGGATGGTTTTCGCTAGAAGGGAGAAAGAGGAGAGAGGAGGAAGGATGGAGAAGGATAGCTGGCTTGCTGGTGTAGATTTCACATGCTCTAGTGGCGGAAGAGAGGGTCACATCATCTTTGCACGAGAAGGAGAAGGGGGGAGTGATTTGTTTTACGAGGGACACAAGAGATGAAGAGGGAGATGAGAGGAAAGGAAGTTTATATGTACATAAGGTGTTGTTTATAGGCGTGTATGGCAGAAGTTACGGTCAGAGGTATGTGTTAGGGTGTAAATGTATGTGTTTTGTAGCTACCATAATATTTAGCTTGCGTTCGTTCGTATATGTCCGTGTGTAGAGGGAAGGGCTGGGGAAGGGTGGGGAAGGGGTTAAAATTCCAAATTTCGAACCGAGCACGAGTGCACACCTGGAGATAGGGAGGAAGGAGTGTCGTGGTAACAAGAGTAGAGATTTCGTTTCGTTACTACGTCTGTGCGATAGTTGCTCTCTGCCAGAAGGTGGAGCTTAATTCGACCGACTTTTAACCCTCGCGACCCCACCACGTATGAACCGTGTCAGTGTGGGAGGGGTTAAATGACCTCACACGCCGACCGTGTACAGATGGGGGGTTGGGGAGGAGTTGTGGTGGTCAGGGTAAGAATGTCCATCGTATAGTGCGCTCTCCTCCCCCCCCACTGGTTGTTGTCGTTTGCGCTCACTGGTGTGTGTGACTTGTGAATTGAGCAGAATGCCTGTCCACTATGGATGGCAGCTGGTTGTCTGTGGGTGAGTGAGCCAGCTGTTGCCACTTATCGCGGGGGAGGCTGGGACAGTGGTTTTGGCCTGCATGCAGTGTCCTGAATGCATGGGTGTCCTGATTAGAGAGGTGTCCTGATTAGTGAGGTGTCCTGATTAGTGAGATGGTAGGTGTCCTGATTGTAGAGGTGTCCTGATAGTGAGGTGTCCTGATTAGAGAGGTGTCCTAAATCTCTTCCGGCTGGCAACCACATCAACTGGAGGGAAGCCAAACCGTTCAAACGACACACACCTGCCAAACCAGATTCTCTAGCTAGTAAACAGGATATACCAAACCGAGAATCGCGCACACAAGCACAATTGAAGCCTCTCTCGGTAAAGGAAAAGCCTGCCTCATAGCCCATAGTAGTCCCATGATGTTAGAGAAATATGTGGGGTTTTTTGCAGGGCATATATAAACATCCGGCACTTTTTGAACAGCAACTCCTTCGCTTGAATGTCCTCACTTTAACTTAACGACACACAAACAGGGGATTTTTGCTGTCCCTAGCTCTCATTCCATGCGGCTATTTCAATATAAGTCAGTATGGTGACATAATTCTTTAACCCTTTGGACGCCATGGGTATCTACTTAAATAGGCAGAAATAGATGTATAAAGTATTAGCGCTTAGTATGTATAACCCAAATATAAATTCTTATGGAGGCTCTGGACACATTTATGTGTCAGTGGCTGGTTAAGTGTCAATCCCAAACCTTCTCTTCATAAGCATTTGTTTTGATATTTGTAATAGCTGCTGTAGTGTACCACTTTTTCACTGCTCGTTAAACCTGCACGCAGCTTTTGGTACATTAGAAGTAAGTATTGTTTTGATATGCTATACATGTGGCTTGTTATGGAGAGGAAGATTATTACTATAACACAATATTGAAAACAAGATATTGTGTTTGAAATGATTTATATAATGCCCTCTCGGTGTACGATATTGTAACTCAACATGTAAGCATCGTCTGATAGTTGCCGTGGAGACCAGTATCCAGCGAGTCTCGGGCAGCATTTGAGCCGCTGCTTGTATCTCTTCAAGCGTAGTGAGTGTTGTATTGGGTGACATGGACGACGTTCGAAAAAATTCGACCCGTTTCGCTATGGCGATCACGCAGGGATCGTCATTGGAAACGAAACACTATATAGAGCTCAGAATGCGTGCTAATCAGATTTACATGGTGGTTTTTGTGTGGTGAACGGCGTAGATAGTATTAGGCTGGTATAGGGGGAAAGAGAGTAAGAATTAGCAAAGAATTTTCCACTGCATACTTGACTCAGTTGAGCCTGGTGTAGTTTTTGGACCTGGAGGTGATCGAGGGGAACGTGATCTGATTGGTCGATTAGTATAGGGTTACCGGGCAACCGGGTGTAACAATTGGCTCCCTAGCAGAGTAGGACGACGTCGCAGATTAGGACAATTTAGTTCAGAACGCGGGTAATGAGTGCTCATAAGAACAGTGTTTGCCTTTGCTAATAAGCAACCCTTCACCAAATTAGCCAGCAAGGACAAAAGCCCGCTGTTGTAATTGCACAGACCTTCAAGGTATTTGGTATTTTAGGATACTGACAACTATGGAACGTTATTAAAAGCCTCCCACGGAAACAGCAGGCTGCAGTGTGTGTGTGTGTGTGTGTGTGTGATATAAGAAATAGCCGACCAAGCGATCATTTAGGACCTGCTAGTTGAGTGTGTGTAAGTTGGTTACTGAACCGTGCGATGATGTTGCCACGAAATTCGAGTGGTGTCATGAGCGGTGGGCACTACATGAGTATCACACACACACACACACACACACACAACCATCATTCATAGACTGCTGATTGAGGGGGAGGCTCTTTAACCTCAGCTTCCTCCACATCAGAGCAGCCACAATTACACCAAAAAGATTATTTGTATTGTATGTACAGCTACTGCAGGATTTGTGTGTGGTTTGACCCAAATATTCTTACCACACACAAGATCTCAATTTGTTGCATTTGTAGTTCACTTTGTGTCTTTAAATGCATGCACGCACTCTGGGCACGAGCACCACATACCACATTTTATTGAATTTTAGCAGCTACTTATTCAAAACCACACCTTGCACATGTGTCGTAATGTACATGACGAAGTCAACCCTTACTCTCCATTCTTCAGTTCTTTCTCGCGTTGTTGGTTTTTTTCTATCGATGCGATTTCGCTAGCGATGGCCATTTCTTGGGTTTACGGTGGAGGCTACTTTTGGCCGGTTCCGTCCGCGTGAGTGCCCTGCACCCACGCACGCCAGAGTGACGTAAATGATTTCGTAGTGCACTTTGTCACGACTGGTTAGGACACCGTTCCAATCCAGATGCCTTCTTTTGTTAGTACAAGTCTTAGACCTCCATTGAATTCTGTGGAAATTCTCTCGAGCAAATTTGTATGAGAAAGAATTTCCAAAAAAACAGCCATCAAAACAAGGAATAAATTACGGCAAACAGTTCGCATTCCTCTCCTCATAACTCACAGGCACGCACACACACACATTCGCTGCTCTGCACTGAATTACGCGAACGCCTTATTATATCGTGTAAGCCGAGTGGTTGCCATGGCAACGGTCATTATCTTTCCATTAGCGTGTGCTTTGAGGACCTGCTGAAAGAATTCTTCCTCGCAGACTTATGGTGCCGATCTGTCACCTCTCGTTAGTTAGCTGGATAAATGGCTCAGTTGGTAGAGCTCTCTCTAGAACACAGAGTGCTCTGCCTTGCTCTGTGTGAGTGATTCA
>CASHTH010002844.1:0-25026 GCA_030341885.1 Geodia barretti | reverse complement strand
CCAGTTGTGAAAGAGGCAATATATAGTGTCACACTCAATAATAGATAAAGGTACATTTGATACAAGTCGGGTGTCTGTGGCAGATGAGCGCCATCTCCACCCAGTTGATTCCATTGTCTTCGGCGGCGTTACACTCCCATTTTGAGGTTTGCCTTTGTCTCAGTGTTGAAGATTTTTACCCCTACCTGCTGGTATATAGCTCAGCTGGTATATAGCTCAGCTGGTAGAGCGCTCACCTAGAGTGTCGTGGGTTCGAATCCCACCCGGGGCAGCTCTTCTTTTTCCTTGGGTTGTCCTGGGTGTAGTTTCCTTGCCTTTCCCTTGCTACCCAACAACATACGGTTTGGATTTGCCTTGTGTCCAGCCCTGCGTGCAGAGTCACACTGGTGTAGTTCAGTGGGGCGGGTTTTATGGTTCCAGAACCTCCGATGAAGAATAAAGACAAAGGACACAATGAAAATAACCTCTCAATAAGGGGCACACTTTAAAGTAAAGGACTTTAAAGTTAAGGTTCCAAACATTCACTTTTCTAACCTCCAAAGAGAGGACAGCCAAATGCCTGGTCCCAATGTGTGTCCATTATTCGGAGGTTCCACTGTAGTGTCCCACTCAGGGTAAAGTTTTTTATCCTGGGCGGCACTCACCTGCCTATGATCCACACACCTTCAGCCCACACCAGGCGATGCTCTGTCGCACCTGATATCCCTCCAAAAAGGCAGAGCAGAGAGAAGGTCCTCGGTGCGACCGAGCAACCTAAACACGCTCATGTCCCAGCTGGCTGGCTCCACCCGCAGCCGCACCTACGCGCCGCAGAACGCAACCGGCATGTTACCTCTGGGGAGACTGCCGAGCAGCTACTCCCTACAGCGGTCGCACTCCGTACAGAGCTCCTGACCACACCCCTCCCAACTGTCTCTATAGGACCAAAATACAATCTAATAACCCAATAAGTCATTATACCATCCGTCATTAGTCTCTTCCACATCTGTATATAAGGTGTATAATGTATATATATATACCATTACTCTTGATTCTGTGAGGTGTATAATGTATATATATACCATTACTCTTGATTCTGTGAGGTGTATTATATTACTGTACAACATTATAATGGTTCTGTAAAGTGTAATAATAATTATAACCCATTACACATTAATCTAGAGTGTATCCAGGCAGCTTCACTACTTGCATGGACGACTACCTGTTCCTAGGTGCTCCGTCAAGCCAAGAGTGCGCTAATTACCTGCACACAGCCTTGCAGGTGTGCCAGCAGCTAGGGGTGCCTGTTGCCACACTCATAATACAGAAGGACCAACCACACGCCTAACATTTCTCGGACTTCAATCGGATTCTGTCACCATGCAGCTCAGTCTGGCTGAAGGTGAGCAAATGGGACTGTGGAGTTTCAGCTGTTCGGTTTCTTAAAACATTACCCTACGTACCAGTATGTATGTACAATGTTGCCGTGGTAATCAATCGCAATTCAGACTTGGTAAGTTCGCCTCACTCGCCAACAATATAATCTGTATTATGAAGAATAATGGGCGGCTGTTGATCATACAAATGCTATGTGTGTGGAAATGAGTTTCTGATGTGGTGTATCCCCCTCCCTCTTCCCCCTCCTCCTCCTCCTCCCCTCCTCCTCGCCTCCCCTCTCTTCCTCACACTCTCGGCCTTGGTGCTGCGTCGACGCTCCCAGTTGTCGTGGAGATCGTCGCTACGGCCGACGGGCAGCGACGAGAGGAACACAATCAGGTGAGGTGGAAGGGGAAGCTCCTTTAATCTGCGTCTTCTTGAGACCCCGAGACTTCTCCTGATGGTGATTCTACACGAGTGTTGCAGCGACCACACCCTACCTATGATTGCACACACACACACACACACACACACACAACAGAATAGCATAGGTACTGTACAATAACAGCAAAAGGAGGATTTACTGAAAGTGAATGAATACCCCTGGAAACCATTATGGGCTGAAAGAGCTTTGACTCATACCCACTTATCAATAGCTCACTTTCTACCGTTAGTAGGCCTATATATTGTTGCTTTCACATGTTGCAATTATGTAGGTTATTAATATCAGCAAATTAATTTGGAATACCCTTGGAAACCGTATAGACTGAAAGAGCTCTAAAGGCTACAAGAAACATGCAAAAATGCAATAATTATGCAGCGTGCACAAGGGCTTACGCCCAAAAATTTTTTATCATGTAGAAGGTCGTGCTGGTGCACTGCTTGCTTGCACACAGCAGGAAAAAGACAGGAGGACGAGAAGACGTAATTCGATAGGTCTCTCGGTGTGTGGCAGTATAGGGTTTACAAACAAACAGGGAGGTTAACGAGAGCCGACTCATTGGCAGTGGGTATAACCTGATTAGCCAGAATCCTTCCCACCATCAGGCCAGATGTGTATGTTGGCATACGTACCACCCGACCATAGTACACAGACAGTGGTGACTACGCCTAGGTACCATAGGTACCATAGCATAGTA
The DNA here is from genome assembly GCA_030341885.1 of Geodia barretti. Lineage (NCBI taxonomy): Eukaryota > Metazoa > Porifera > Demospongiae > Tetractinellida > Geodiidae > Geodia > Geodia barretti. Next base: position 22,531 of record CASHTH010002844.1, on the reverse strand, counting down.
CACAGACAGTGGTGACTACGCCTAGGTACACCATAGCATAGTACACAGTAGTATGTACATATGTAGGTACCACAGCATAGTACACAGTGGACCCTACGTATGTATGTACATAGGTACCATAGCATAGTACACAGTGGACCCTACGTATGTATGTACATAGGTACCACAGCATAGTACACGGTGGACCCTACGTATGTATGTACATAGGTACCACAGCATAGTACACACGTGGACCCTACGTATGTATTGTACATAGGTACCACTAGCATAGTACACAGTGGACCCTACGTATGTATGTGTACATAGGTACCATAGCATAGTACACGGTGGACCCTACGTATGTATGTACATAGGTACCACAGCATAGTACACGGTGGACCCTACGTATGTATGTACATAGGTACCACAGCATAGTACACAGTGGACCCTACGTATGTATGTACATAGGTACCACAGCATAGTACACGGTGGACCCTACGTATGTATGTACATAGGTACCACAGCATAGTACACAGTGGACCCTACGTATGTATGTACATAGGTACCACAGCATAGTACACAGTGGACCCTACGTATGTATGTACATAGGTACCACAGCATAGTACACGGTGGACCCTACGTATGTATGTACATAGGTACCACAGCATAGTACACAGTGGACCCTACGTATGTATGTACATAGGTACCACAGCATAGTACACAGTGGACCCTACGTATGTATGTACATAGGTACCACAGCATAGTACACAGTGGACCCTACGTATGTATGTACATAGGTACCACAGCATAGTACACAGTGGACCCTACGTATGTATGTACATAGGTACCACAGCATAGTACACGGTGGACCCTACGTATGTATGTACATAGGTACCACAGCATAGTACACAGTGGACCCTACGTATGTATGTACATAGGTACCACAGCATAGTACACAGTGGACCCTACGTATGTATGTACATAGGTACCACAGCATAGTACACAGTGGACCCTACGTATGTATGTACATAGGTACCACAGCATAGTACACAGTGGACCCTACGTATGTATGTACATAGGTACCACAGCATAGTACACAGTGGACCCTACGTATGTATGTACATAGGTACCATAGCATAGTACACAGTGGACCCTACGTATGTATGTACATAGGTACCATAGCATAGTACACAGTGGACCCTACGTATGTATGTACATAGGTACCACAGCATAGTACACAGTGGACCCTACGTATGTATGTACATAGGTACCACAGCATAGTACACAGTGGACCCTACGTATGTATGTACATAGGTACCATAGCATAGTACACAGTGGACCCTACGTATGTATGTACATAGGTAGGTACCATAGCATTAGTACACGTGGACCCAATGTATACATAGGTGCCTTAGCATAATAGTACACAGTATGAGGTGCCAGAGCACAATACAGCAGAACCCCTGAATAAAGGACACCTCCCTATTAAGGACATTTGTTTCTGCCCCCATTAAACGGGCACCTATGATAACAGGTGTCCCTTATTCAGAAGTTCCACTCTATACGAAGAAGGAGTGACCGTACCAAGAGCAGTGTTCACCACCTCGTGACACACGTGTACATATGAGGCCAGTTCCAGTGGCGACCTCGTGGTATCCACTCCAACCACGCCCCCATCCTCGGTCCGTTTAACCCCATTCTCCCCGTGAATCCCGGCTCCGTAGCACAACAGGAGCTCACAGGCATCTCTGTTACCGTGGACGATTGCCTGATGGAGAGGGGTAAGCCCCTGGTGGTCGGTGGCGTTAACGAGGGCCGAACCGTCCAGGAGTAACATCATGATGTGGAGATGTCCCCGAGAAGTGGCATGATGGAGTGGCGTCTCTCTCCATACGTTGGTTGGGTCGGGCAGGCTACCTCGTAGCAGCAACATCAGAGCCTGCGTGTGGTGGGGGGGGGGGGGGGGGGGGGGGGCGGGGGGAGGGGAAGAGAGAAGGGGGAGGAAGGAGGGGGGAAGTGAAAGGAGAGGGAAGAGTAAGTAAGACGGAAGAAGGGGTGAAGGAGAGGGGAGGGAGCGGGAGAAGAAGGAAGAGAGAGAAGAAGGGAGAAAAGGGGAAAAGGAAGAGCAAGGAAAAGAAAGGGAGGAGACGGAAGGGAAAGGGAGAGAAGGGAAGAATGGAGGGAGGGGGGAGGGGGGGAGGAGGAGGAGGAAGGATAGGGGGAGAACATGAAGGGTGGGAAGGGGAAAAAGAATGGAACATGGAAAAGGAAGAAAGGAAGGGGGGGAAGAGGAAAAAGAGGGAAGAAGGCGGAAGAGAGTGAGGAGAAAAGGGGAAAGGAAGGGTACCAAGAAAGAAGAAGGAGGGGGAGGCAGAAGGGAGGGGAGAGAAAGGAGAGAAGAAGGGGAGGAGCGGAGAGAAGAAAGGGAGAGAAGGAGAAGAGGGAGTGAAGAGGGGAGAGAGTACTGAGAGGCCAGAAGAAGGAGGGAGGGGAGAATATAGTAGAAAGGGAGGAAGGGAGAGGGAGGAAGGAAAAGGAAGAAAAGATAGACAAAAGATGCGGAATGAAAGGGAAAAGGAAGAAGGGAAAGGGAAAGAGGTGGAAGAGAAGAGAAGAGGAGAGGAAAGAAGGGAGGGAAAGGGGGGGGAATCAGAGGGTAAAGAAGGGGGGGGAAAGAAGGGGAAGGGGAGGGAAAAGGGAGGAAGGTAGGAGAGGGGGAAGAAGGAAGGTGACAGGTAAAGGAGGAAAGGAAGGAGGGATGAAGGGAGGAAGGAGGAAAAGATGAGAAGGAGAGGGGAAAGAAAAGGGGGAGAGGGGAAGCCTGAAAGGTGGGAGAAGGGACCCGACAAAGGGGGAAGGTAGGGGGGGAATAGAAGGGAAAGGATAGGGAGGGGAAGGGGAAAAAGAAGAAGAAGAAAGTGGAGGAGGTAGGGGAGAGCACCCAGAAAGAGGAGCCCAAGCAGAGTTCCTAGAAGAGGGGGAAAGAGAAAAGGAGAGGGAGGAGGAGAGGAGTGTGTTATTTCCCAGCCCCGACCAGCAAGGGGGGGGAAAGGGGAGGACTGGAGGGTCCAGGAAAGGGGAAGAAGGGAGAAAGGGGGGGGAGAGGAAACGGAAAGGGAGGGAGATTAAAAGGGGAGAAGAAGGAAGAAGGAGGGGAGTAGGAAGAAGGGAAGCAGGGAAGGTGGGGAGGGGAGGAGGGGGGGGGATAAAGAGAGTACAGAAGGACACGGGGAAAGAGAAGGGGGGGGAAGAAGCCGCCCGGGGGACCCTCGTGACCTGCTAGGAGAGGAGTCGGGGAGACCCCCCCAGAATGGGATGGGAGAAAAGAACCCCGGGCGGCAAGAGGAGGAGATAAGGGAGATGGGGGGACCGCCCCCCCCAGGCTACAGTTAGAAGGGGGAAGCCCCGGGAGGAACCTCCCAAGATGAAAAGGAAGGAGTAAGACGGTGGGGGGGGTGAGAAAGAGGGGAAAGGGGAAGAGCAAAGGAGGGGGCGGAGGAAGGAAGCGAAAGAGGAATAGGAGGGGAAGTGGAGAGAGGGGGAGAAGAAAAAAGGGGAAGAAAGGAAGGAAAGAGAAGAGAAGAAGCGAAGGAGGGGAAAGAGGGACAGGGAAAAAAGGGAGAGGGGGGGGAAAGAGATGAAGGGGAAAGAGAAGAAGGCGGGAAGAAGAGGAAGGAAGAGAGAGGAAGGAGAAGGAAATCAGAAAAAAGGAGAGAAAGGAAGGAGGGAAGTAAGAGAAAGGGATCGGGGAAGGAAGGAAGGAAGGAAGGGATGGGGGGAAATGGAAAGGGAATTAAAGGAGGGGGGAGGAAACGGGGAAGGGGAAAAAGAAGAAGAGAAGAGTGAAGGGGGGGAGGGAAAAGAAGGGAAGGAGGAAGGATAGGGTGGGAAGAAGAAGGGGGGAGAAAGAGAAGGGAAGAAAGGGGGGAAAGATAGGAGGAGGGAAGGAAAGGGGAAAGAAGGCAGAGAAGGAAAAGGGGAAGAAGGGGGAAAGGAAAAGGGAAGAGAAGAGAAGAGAGAAAGAGACGGGGGGGGAAAAAAGGGAAGGGGAAGGGCGGAGAGTGGAAGAGAAGACGGAGAAATAAAGAAGGAAGAGGAAGCAAAAGGGAAAAGAAGAGTGAAAAGCGAAAGGGGGGAAAGAGGAAGGGAGAGGAAGGGAGAGAAGGGAAGGAGGGAGAAACAGTGGGAGGGGAAAGGAAGAGTGAGTGAGGGGAAGGGAGGAAGAAGAAAGAAAAGGGGAAAAGGGGGGGGTAGAAGACGCGGGGTGGGGAGAAGGGAGGGGGAGGACGGGGGAAAAGGGAAAAATGGAGGGAAAAGGGAGAAAGAGTGAGAGGTGGGGGGGGGGAGGAGAAAGGGGCGGAAAGAAAAAAAAAAGGGGGGAAGCAGGGAAGAGGAAGGGGAGAAGGAGAGGGAAGGGAAAGGAGGAAAAGGGGTTAGGAGAAAAAGGAGAAGCGGGGATGAGAAGGAAGGAAGCGAAGGGGTAAAGAGGAAGAAGGATAAGGGAGGAAGGGAGGGGGGAAATAAAGAAAGGAAGAACAAGGAGAAGGAAAAAGGAGGATGGGAAAAGGGAAGGAAGAAAGGAGGAGAAAAAGGTGGGGAGAAAGGGAGGAGGGGGTCGGGGAGGAAAGGAAGAGTGGGGTGAGGGGGGAAGAGGGGGAGAGGAAGGGGAAAGGAAGAAGTAGGATAGGGAAAGACCAGTAGGAGATGAAAAGAGCGAGGAGGGAAGGGTGGAGAAAAGTTAGGGAAGGGGGGAATAAGGGGGACAAAAGGGAGGAAGACGGCAAAGAAGGAGAGAGTAAGGAGGGATGACAGAGTAGAAAAGAAGGAAGAGGTAAGCAGATCGGGGGGAGAGGAGAGGAGGGGGAGGAGGGGAGGAAGGCAGGAGGAAGAGGAAAGGGGGGCAGGGACAGAGGAAAGGAGAAAGGGAAAGGAAGAAGGAAGAGAAGGGGAAAAGGAGGAGGGGGGAAAGGAAGGGTGGGGGGGAAGGGAGGGAGAGATGAAGGTCAAGGGGGGGAGGGAGGGGGGAGAAGAGAAAGAGGAAGGGAAGGACAAGGGGGAAGGGGACTGGGGGAAGAGGGAAAAAGAAGGAGGGACGGGGGAGAGGGGGGAGGAAAAAAGGAAAAGGAGTGGGGGAAGAGGGGGAAGGGAAGAGGGGGGAAAGGGGAGAAGGAATTAAAGGGGGAATAAGGAAAGAACAGAAAGGAAGGTGAAGAGAGAAGCGGAAAAAGAGAAAGGTATAGAAAGGGGAAGGGTAAGAAAAGGGAAGTAGGGATAGGGGAAAGAGGGCTAGTGGAATGAAGAGTGGAAGAAGCAGAAAGAAAAGAGAAGGGAGGGGGGGAAGAATGGGCCGGGAGGGGGGAAAGCGGGGGAGGGGGGGGGGGAAGGGGGGTGGGGGAAGGGAGGAAGAGGGGCAAAGTAGAGGAGAAGGATGGGGAAAGGTGGTGGGGGTAAAAGGAGGGGGGGAAGGGGAAGGAAAAGGATAAGGGGTGAGAAGGGGGAGAAAGGGAAAAGGGGAAGGAAGAGGGGAAGTAGGAAATAATATAGAGGGAAGAGGGGAGATAGAGGGAAGGAGGGGAGGGGGTAGAAGAGAGGAGAACGTCCAGAAGAAGAGTGGGAAAAAAGGAGGCAGGAGAAGGGAAGGAGCAAACGGGGGGGAAGAAAGGTGGAGAAGAGAAGGATGGAGTGAGAAAGGAGGAAGAAAGGGGTGAAAATGGAGGAAGGAGAAGGGGGGGAGAGGAGAAGAAGAGGAGAAAAGAGAAAGGAAGGGAGGGGGAGAAGAAGTGGAAAGGAGAGGAGGACGTAGAGAGGGGAAAGGGGAGCGAAGATAGAGGAGCAAAAAAGAAGCAGGGAAGAGAAAGGGTGGCGAAGGGGTAAAAGAAGATGGAAGGAAAGTGGGAAAGGGGAAGAGGAAGGGAGAGGAGGGGAGAGTAGGAGGGAAGAATAGGGGGAGTAGAAAGGAAAAATGGGAAAGAAGGAGGAAAGAAAGGGAAGGAAAGAGAAAGTAAAGGAGGGGAGGGGAAGGGGGGGGAAGGAAGGTGGGGGAAAGAAAGATACGGGAAAGTGGAGAGGAAGTTTATATTGGGAAATGGGGGGGGGGGGAGAATGGTGGAAGTGAGGGAGAAGCGAAAAGGAAAGGAGGAGAAGGAGAGGAATGCAAGAAGAAAAAGAGTGGGGAAAAGGGGGGAGGAGAAGGTGTGGAAGGAGAGAAAGGGAGTAAGGGAAGAGAGAAGAAGGGAGAAAGAAGAGAAAGAAAGGGAGGAGGAGGGGGAGGAAAGAAAGGAGATAGGATGGAGGAAGGAAAGGGGGGGAGATAGGGGGAAGAAATGGGGCAAGAGAGGGGGGGGGCAGGGAGTGAAATAAGGAGAAAAGAAGGGGGGGAAAGGGGGAGAAAGAACGGGGGGAAGGGGGAAAGGTGAAGAGGAGGGATGGAGAGGAAAGGGAAAGGAGAGGAATAGGGAGAGGGAAGAGGAAGAGAAGGGGGATGGGGTAATGGGGAGTAGGGAAAGAGAAGGGGGGAAGGAGGAGAAGAGGGAGGGAGGAAGCAAGAGAGAGGAAAAACGGAAAGGGGGAGGGGGGGGTAAAGGGGTAAGGGGAGAGGGGAATGGGAGGAAAAGAAAAGGTGAAGGGGGGAAAGGAAGGGAGACGGAGAAGAGAAAAAGAGGGGGGAGAAGAGGGAGAAGAAGGAAAGGGAATGAAAAAAGAGTGGAAGAAAGAGGTGGAAAAATATGTGATATGAAGGAGTTTAGAAGTTTAATAATATTATAGGTATTAAATTTTATGGAATTTAATAAGTATAATTTTATTAATAAATTATAATTTAATTGCAGAAAGAGAGGGAGAATAGAGACAGGGTTAAAGTTAACAACAGAGCCGGTTGGTGTCACCGCACTGTGTGTGTGTGAAATTACGTTGTGTGTGATTAGGACATGGAGTCAAAGGTGAGGGGAAACCACCATAACATACCCTCTCTACCTAATCCCCAGATACATGTTTTGTATTAAGATTCCACTGGTATATACTTGATTTGTGACACAAACAAAGTTCTGGAACAACGTAATAAGCCTCCAGGCCATGTATTACATCGGGTCCAATACAAAGTATGAGCTTAAACCTGACAAACACGTACACTATAAAGTGCCAAGAGGATTAAATCAAGTTAGCTATAACAGATATGGCTGATCAGCACCACGGGCCCACTGCAACATCATCTGAAGTGACACTGTTTACTGGCAAACTGGTTTTACACGTGTCACTGATGGCAACTAGTGGGCAGAGATTCCTGCCATCAGTAGACACCACACGCCCCACAGTCGGTGATTACCTCATCCTGAAACTGTTTTAGAGCAGACACTATATGTCCCGCGTGTGCAAGGGGTTAAACTGTTTGATCGGTCTGTATGTCTGTCGTCCTCGTCCGCACTAAAATCACAAAATCTCGAGATATAGGTCCCTGAGTAGGTTTGAAAGGCGGCTAAACTATCATAAACGGCAAAACACTGGCGTGTCTGTGCTTGGAATCAACACCACTGGCTAGAAATCCACCTACAGGAACCAGAGGAACCAGATAATTATGGTGGTTATATACATTTCCACTAGGAATAGGAATGGAAATATGGAATAGGTCTTTGTGGTGGCTTACATGAGGAACCTACCACATTATTTGTGCATTCAAATATAAGGGTGACCCTAGCAATTTCAGCAGCATGTTGTTCTTCCTGAGCCTGTGTTTCACTGGTGTGTTCCTGACCATCCCTGATGACAAACTGCCTACAATGTCACAATTATGACAGGCTCCTGCTATATACTCTGTAATTGCCTGCTGTAAATTAGGGAGATACAGTACATTACAGTGGTGTTGTGGTACTGTCTGCAGCAGGGGGTTGGTGGAACGGCAAAGAGACTCGGGGGGACAGAACCAATGGCTCTACTATGTGGATGGTGCCTCTGCAGTGGTACTGTCTGCAGCAGGGGGTTGGTGGAACGGCAAAGAGACTCGGGGGGACAGAACCAATGGCTCTACTATGTGAATTGTGCCTCTGCAGTGGAGCGTATGTATATGCTTACACAGCGGGGTGGTTGGGCTGTCTAGTTTCAGCCGGAACAGGGACAAAACACAATATCAGGGACGAGACTAAACTAGTGAGTCATGATGTTGTCTCAGCCATCCACGGTAGGGGGGAAGATAAAGCAGCCTCAGCTGAATGGAGGCTTTGGTGCAATAGGCTCTAGAGATTGACATGAGACACAGTATAAAGTGTGAGGTTTGGACACAGTAATGCCAGTGTGGGTTCCTAGCTATCAGGAGTGACGTGTGCCATTGTAAGGGGGGGGGTGTAGAGAAAACCTGTGTGTGTGTTTGTGTATGCATGTCTGTGGGAGTGACCAAGTCACCAGCTGGCCTCGGGATGTGTACATACATACATTCATGAACGCCAGCAAGACTGACTCAAAGACTTCAGGCCAAACATGGTCAAATGCGTCACACGTGAGAAATTTGGAGAAAATTAATCAGTGACGTTTTATCTGGACTCCAATGTTGATTCTACACCATACATGTAACTTCTGATAATAAATCGAATGCCATTCACATAAGCCATGTAACCTTTCATCCGGTGTAATATGGAGCAAATAAATCAATTACGACAGCTTTGATCCGACCCTAATATGGTTGAATTCCCATACATAACACCCCCACCCCCACACAATTATGTAGAGGAAGAGGGCTGAGGCCTGGGGCCAAGACTAGGAACACCATTTTATAAGATATGAACAGGTAACTTTCTTCCTCAGCTGTTATATACATGTGTGAAAAATGAGAAAGAGAGAAAGGCAAATGAACAACAAACAAGTCAACTACACCCAGGACAGCCCCTTTTTTAAAAGAAGAGTTGCCCTGGGTGGGATTTGAACCCACGACACTCTGCAGTCCAGGAAAGCAACTGGGGTACCAGGGCAACTCCTGTTTGATATCGGTCATAATTTGGTCAATTTCCATGTAGAAATCTTACATACTGTGCATACTATGGTGGGTCAAAGGTTAATTTAGTAGAAGACCGTGTCCTTCATTCAACTCGGCCATTTTGGACCGTGAGCTTATGTAACATAATGTAATCAACACTTGCACTTCAGAGTATATAGCATAAGGCTGGCTCTCTTCTGGTGAATTCTGCATTGGGCCATTATTTATGGGAATTCAACCACATTAGGGTCGGATCAAGCTAGTCTTGGCCCCAGCCCTTCCTGTACATAACTGTGTGGGGGTGAGGGAGAGGAAAGGATTTGGGGAAAAGCACTTCTCCCCCAATTAGAGGAAAGGGGCTGGGCTTGAGGAGACTACAGGTGTTTCCATGATGACGTCATGGTGTAGGTGGTGTATACCTGGTCGTAGCTGCCGGTAAGACAGGCAGTGTGTAGAGGTGTGTCTCTGTCTGCCTCCGCCGAGCGTCTCATTGACTTGGGGAGGTAGAGAGGGGGCACAGGGGGCAGGGGGTGAGGGGCCAAGGGGGCCAGAGGATTGGGGGGAGGTTGCTGCTGTCGGTTCTGAGGCAGTAGCTGCCTTTGAGGATCTCCTTCATCTTCAGCCTCTGCCATAGGTGAGCGTGGTCACCCGGGTTGCCCCTGAAGCCGATCAGCTGACCCGAGAGTCTGCGCGCGCACCGTTTGGCGGGAAATTGGCGGTCGACCTCTGTACTTTGAACCCTCGTGCTCAGAGCGCTAACGTACTGCAGTCGTGTCGTGGCGTGCTCTGTATCTCCACGGCACTGTCAGCAGACGCAGACGAAAGCTGAAGAGCCGGACACAGTCATTTCCATGGCCAAACGAAAGGCAGAGACGTCGGGTCCAGCGGAGGAGAGCGACCTGCTCACCATTCGTCCACTGTGAGTTTCTCCACGTCTCCCTCCTCGTGGCGTAAACCTCTTCCACTGCACAGTGGAGCAGGGCAGGAGGTGGGGAGGTCTTGCATCATGCTCGAGTTCAAGGGGAAGAAGATTATGGTATGGAAAAACGTTTGTACTTCAGATGGTAACTTATGGCCCTCCCTCCTTGTTCTCCTCCTTCCCCGCCCATCTCCCTCTTCCTCACACTCTATCCTCCTCTCTCCTCCTCTCCCTCCTTCTCTCTCCTCCTCTTCCTCACACTCTATCCTCCTCTCCCTCCTCCTCCTCCTCCTCCTTCTCTCCCTCCTCTCCCTCCTCCTCTCCCTCCTCCTCTCTCCTCCTCCTCTTCCTCCTCCTCTCCCTCCTCTCTCCTCCTCCTCTTCCTCTTTCTCCTGTAGTTAGACTGCGGCATCCACCCAGGCCTATCAGGAATGGACGCTCTCCCCTACACTGACATGATTGATGCCGAAGACATAGATCTCCTGCTCATCACACAGTGAGCTAGGGGTTAATGTTTAGAGGGTTAATTCACATTTCTTGTGTGTGTGGTTGTGTAGTTTTCATCTGGATCACTGTGGAGCCTTACCGTGGTTCCTGGAGAAGGTATATGTACAGTACTAGGAATGTGCACGCGCATATTTTGCCTCGCGCCTGCCAGCCAATGCGTAAACACTCCGACTGAGGCCGTTGGTGCGCGCGCTCTATATACTGACTGCGCGCGAAGCCAGACTTCCTACAAATCTGCGCACGGCGGAAGCTAGACTTCCTACGAATGACGGAAGTTACACTTCCTTTTGGTGACTAATTGACATTCCTAAGCGTGACTAATTGACGACACGTACATACATATCGCGAGAATACAACCCGGAGTAGTTGCCTCGCGCTAATGTGCTCGGCAATTATACAGTACAGTGTATACAAGTCAAGATACGTCAACACCTCTACCCTACCAACTACCCTTAAACTAAATTTTATTCTAACGTTTATCCTAACTGTACCTTACCCTTCTTTTACTCTACCCTAGCCAAAAAATTCTTGTTTGTTTTTTTGACATGTGACATAAACTTGTTGACATCGTGAGTCAGAAGTCTTATGTAACTTCAATGAATGGGTATATATGATGGTCCATACAATGTGACACACCCTTTATGTATAGTTAGGCAGTGAGTCCGTGAAATCTATGCACATTAGAAGCCCGAGGGCCCTCGCGTTGTCGCATTTAGTGAGAGAGAAGCATAATATTGTGTTGTGTTACCTGCAGACTACGTTCAAGGGACGTGTGTTCATGACACATGCAACCAAAGCCATATACCGCTGGCTACTTTCAGACTACATCAAAGTGAGGTAAGTTCACCATCTCCATTATTCCATCTTACACTTCCATCTCTATCCCCTCTTTTTCTTTATCTACATTCTGTACTCCTTCCTGTCTCCTTCGACCCTCATTCCTTCTCTCTCAGTAACATATGTATAGCAGCCTTCTTACCCCACCTCTTCATCTCTACCTGTATTCATGTATACACTAGCACATCTTATGCTGGTTCTTTCTCTCTCAGTAACATATCAAGCAGCCCATTTACCCTCCATTCTCTCTCCTCTTTTCTCTCCACTTTTTATCGGTATTGTGTGCACTATACATGGTATGTATAATTATACAATGGAACCTCTGATAAGGGACCCTCCGAGGTAGGGATGACCTCTCTACAAAGGACACTTGTTGTTTCAACCCCATGCTAATACTTTAGTGTATTATTTGACCTCTGAGATAGGGACGACCTCTCTACAAAGGACACTTGTTGTTTCAACCCCATGCTAATACCTTAGTGTATTATTTGACCTCCGAGGTAGGGATGACCTCTCTACAAAGGACACTTGTTGTTTCAACCCCATGCTAATACCTTAGTGTATTATTTGACCTCTGAGATAGGGACGACCTCTCTACAAAATCGTTGGCCCCATAGTGTCCCTTGTTCGGAGGTTCCACTATATCTCCTTAATTTACCCCTGGTTCCTCCACTGACAGTAACATATCGACAGACCATATGCTGTACAGTGAGAAGGACTTGGAGAAGTCCATGGACAAGATTGAGACTGTCAACTTCCACCAGGTCTGAAACTCACTTGGAGGGATTTTCAGGGACAATCTTTCAGGGTGGTCAACAGGCTTTCGTGTAGAAATTGATCCAAATAGGGGGAAATATGAGGGGCAAAACCCTGTGTTTGTGTAGATTACACAATGGGGTTATGATTATGCACTGAGCCCCCCACTGAGATTCACAGCTCCGTTCATACAGCAACCCCATCCTCTGGTTCCAACCACCCAGGAGGTGGACGTGAACGGGGGGGGGTTATGATTATGCACTGAGCCCCCCACTGCGATTCACAGCTCCGTTCATACAGCAACCCCATCCTCTGGTTCCAACCACCCAGGAGGTGGACGTGAACGGAGTAAAGTTCTGGTGTTACCACGCGGGCCACGTCCTGGGGGCCGCCATGGTGATGATGGAGATAGCCGGAGTCAAGATTCTCTATACGGGTGACTTCTCCCGGGTGGAGGACAGACATCTCATGGCCGCCGAGATCCCCTCCGTCTCCCCCGACCTCCTCATCACCGTGAGCGATGTCATCGTGATGTAATGATGGTGATGTCGTTATGATGTAATGTTGATGTAGGAGTCGACGTACGGGACACATGTACACGAGAAGAGAGACATCCGAGAGGCTAGGTTCACAGGTTGGTCATGTGACCCTCACATGACAGTCGTGTGATGCTCACATGATGCTGCTGTTGCTCTGTAGGTACAATTCACGACATAGTGGCCCGAGGAGGTCGCTGTCTCATTCCCGTGTTTGCACTCGGGCGTGCGCAGGAACTGCTCCTCATCCTGGACGAGTACTGGGCCTCTCATCCCGAGCTGCACGACATCCCCATTTACTATGCCTCCTCTCTGGCCAAGAAATGCATGGCTGGTGAGTGGTGGAGGGGAGGGGAGGAACGGGCCTTCGTTTAGAAATTGATGGGGGGGGGGGGCTTAAAATCCTCTTAATGAAAAGGATTATGGGGAAACCCTGTGTGTATTAGAAGGTTCACTTAAAATCTAAGTGGAGGGGGAAGGGGGGCGAGAGGTTGCCCCCTGCCCCCCTTAATTAACCCCTGAGGAAAGAGGGGGATGCTAGTCTTAAAGTCAATTCGTGTTCACTTGAGCCCTGGAGGTCATCGTACAGCATACTTTACTTACTACAGCCAACTTTTGACTAGTTTAACGTGAATGGTGTTAGTGTTTTTACAAAAAAGTTGTGACAAGGGCTGAGGTAGAGTCAAATGGACTTTAGTGTGTGTGTGTTTGTTTGTGTGCAGTGTATCAGACCTACATCGGAGCCATGAACGAGAACATTAGGAGGCAGATTGCTGTATCCAATCCATTTGTGTTCAAACACATATCCAACCTCAAGGTGAGGAGGGATGTCTCACCCCACTCCTCTTCCCTCTCCTCTCTCCTCTTCCCTCTCCTCTGACACTCTTCCCTCTCCCCACTCCTCTTCCCTCTCCTCTGACACTCTTCCCTCTCCTCTCTCCTCTTCCCTCTCCTCTGACACTCTTCCCTCTCCTCTCTCCTCTTCCCTCTCCTCTCCCCTCTTTCCTCTCCCCACTCCTCTTCCCTCCCTTACCCTATAGTTAATGTTGAGCCATTTTAGGATCCAAGAGCTTATATTACTTGTTTTTTCTCATGTGTATGTATGTGTGTGTGCTGCACTGGAATAAGCATATGCATAGTTTTCTAGTCAGCACCAGTGTTCAACTTTTGCATTAAACCTGCATTCTGAAAACCTCCATTCACTTTGTACTTTAATTCACGAATGTTTTAGTGTTCACTTCTTCAGTTCCCCCTCCTCCCCTCCTCCTCCTTCTCCTCCCTCCTCCTCCCCTCCTCCTCCTCCTCCTCCTCCCCCTCCTCCTCCTCCCCCTTCCTCCCCCTTCCTCCCCCTCCTCCTCCTCTCCTCCCTGCACAGAGTATAGACCAGTTTGACGACGTGGGACCATGTGTCATCATGGCCAGCCCGGGAATGATGCAGAGCGGACTGTCCCGGCAACTGTTTGAAACCTGGTGCACAGACAAGAGGAATGGGGTCATTGTAGCTGGCTACTGTGTGGAGGGTACCCTGGCCAAGGTCATTTACATTTATTTTATGTAGCTGACATGGGGTCATTGTAGCTGAGATGTGGTCATTGTAGCATTTACAGTATTTCATAAAGCAAAAACTCTTGGTGCAGCTGTGGGCATTGTACATATATGCCCTATTAATAGACAGCTGAAGAGACACGGTTACTATGTAGTGCTTCCATGGGATGCTCTGTATTCAAATTTAGTACTTTTAACATAATCTCATCTGTTGCAGTTTGTTCTGTCTGAGCCGTCTGAGATAGTCACTCTCTCCGGCCAGAAACTGCCTCTCAGGATGTCAGTTGGTACGTATACGGCTGAGCTCTCTATTTATAGGTTCTGGCCCGAGCTCTCTATTTATAGGTTACGGAAATAATTTCTTCCCTTCTCTCAATTAGACTACATTTCGTTTTCGGCCCACACTGACTATGAACAGACGAGTGAATTCATTCGCATCTTGAAACCACCTCATGTGGTCAGTACAACTTTTTCACACAAATTCATACCATTTGCATTTTTGAACGAGGTCAATTCTTTGGTCACATGATGTTCACATGACCCCGTGCAGGTGTTGGTACATGGAGAACAGAATGAAATGGCGAGATTGAGGGCTGCGCTGGTGAGGGAATATGAAGACAACGAGGTAATGATTATGTCATACTAGTCATGTGACCACACATGATAGTCATGTGATCTGGATAGGAGATCAACATGGAGATCCACAGTCCGAGAAACACTCAGGCAGTGGAGCTCTACTACAGAGGAGAGAAGATGGCTAAGGTACGTGGTGTATTCTACCAATCCTTCATGAGTAGTTTGCAAACTTTGCGGTTTATTAACCGTCTGTGATTTCTTTACTTTCTGTGTTGGCGAGGATAGTTGTATAGTGGGAGAGCACATCTCAGTGAAATTCACTACTTAAACGTGTCGTATAAATAACTCCCGTGGATCAGTAATCTACTTAGTAATCTCTCCCCTGATTCAGTCTGCACCTCAGTAATCTACTCAGTCATCTCTCCCCTGGATCAGTCTGTGCACCTCAGTAATCTACTCAGTAACTTTCCCCCTTGATCGGTCATTGCACCTCAGTAATCTACTCAGTAATCTCTCCCTGGATCGTTGCACCTCAGTAATGTACTCGGTAATCCCCCTTGATCAGTAATCTACTCAGTAATCTCTCTCCCTGTCTCAGGTGATGGGTTCTCTGGCGACCAAGCCACCTCACGAGGGGCAGACCCTGTCTGGAGTGCTAATCAAGAGAGGCTTCAACTACCACCTCATTGACCCTGCTGACCTCTCCAGTCAGATTGTACCCTAATGCAATATTTGTTGTTTTCCCCCTAAAAATGCATGCTATACTTATAAGTACAATTAGCAGTCATTGAATTCATTCCTCTGCTGTAGTTGTTTTAAGATCCTTACTTGTTTGAGAATATTGCACAGATACCTGGTGGCTATCTTTTCTTCTGCTTATACCAAACAATCGTTCTGTGCAGTCTTTTCCTGACGTTTATGGACACACACACACACTTAACAAGTAAAAATTATACTTACGTGTATTTATGCAGGTTATACTGAGCTCACAACCAGCAGCATACAGCAGGTGAGAGCATTTTAGTTGTTATGTATACTCTAAACCCAGAAAACATGTACCAGTGAAGGTTTTAGGATTGAGTGGCTGTGTAAATTTGAAATCTGTAAAATAACGTTTCTCTGCAGCGTCAGATGCTCAAGTTCCATTCTCCGTTCTCCCTCCTCCACCACTGTCTCAACCAACTCACCTCTGACGCTGAGATAAAGATGCTGCATGGAAAGAGAGCCGTCTGTGTGAGTGGTCACATGACAGTCATGTGAGGATCATGTGATCTCCCGCTGCAGGTGTTTGGAGGTAGTGTATCGGTGATCTATGACGATTCAGCAGAAACGGTGTCCATTGAGGTAAGTGTCATGTGACTAGACTGTGAGTCTCACATGATGTCACATGACTGTCACACACAGTGGGATGCAGACAGTGTGACTGACATGTATGCTGATGCTGTTCTGTCAGTCATCTTGCAGATTGTGTCAGACCCCTAACTCCCTCCAAAGTGTGTTTTATGATCACTGTGTGGAGGGCGTTCTGTAAGGAAGCCATAAACCTCTGAATAAGGGACACCTTGGGGACATCAAAAGTATCCTTTATTCAGAGGTGTTCATTGTTCAGAGGTAATATCTCAGGGGCAAGGCAATTGTTCTACTATACTGAGTGTATAATGGTTGATAAGAAAATTTTGCTGAGGAAGCAAAAAGACTACATGAATTTTATTACAGTCAAAGTCAAGGAGGAGGGTAAATCAAAAGAAAGGTTTCCAGACAGGTCTGTTTGCTAACTCTCTCACTTTTCAGCAATGCTTACTCCCCTCTGCTATGGCTGCAATTTCTTCCTCCCCCCTGCTCCCTCTTACCTCCTCCCTCCCTCTACCCTCCCTCTCCTATATACCCTCCCTCTCCCCTATATACCCTCCCTCCCTCCACTCACGCCACTGGCCCAGACTCCTGAAGCTGATGAGGGAGATGTTTGGACCTCAGAATGTCAACTGGTGGAAGGAAGACCAGGAGAAGATATCAGTCAAGGCTGACCAGCACACTGCCATCCTCGACCCTCGCTCTCTGGTGGGTGTGGCTACTGGAACATTCTAGATGTCTATCTTCATTTCTCCCCCTTCTTCTTTCCTCCACTCTTTCCTTCATTTCTACCCTTTGACTCCCTTCCGCCCCTTTCACTCTCTTTCACTCTCATTCTCTCCTCCCTCTCTCCTTCCTCCCCTTTCACTCTCTTTCATTTCTCTCCTTCCTCTCTCCCTCGTTCTCTCCTCCCTCTCTCCTTCCTCTTCCCTTCACTTCTCTACTTCCTCTCTCTTATTTCTCTTTCCTTTTTCCATCATAATCTCAACCTCAGGCAGTGGAATGTCCTGATGATTCACTCAACCATCTGGTGACTGTGGCAGCAAAGAGACTACATACTGCGCTCTCAAAATGAAAAGCACTTGAAAGTGCATAACCCTCGCCACTTTATTCTTTATTTCAGCAGCCAATGGCTACACTACGTCAGTTTTTGCCACATGCACGTTCAATACTAGTTACTACTACAGCAAAGTGAAAAGCACTACCATCACCACTATTCAGCTACATACTAGCTACACTACCTCAGTGACTCCTTCACTGAACCGATTCACTGGGGCGTGTGCTGCTCTCACTTCACCGGCAATCTCGATCCTATTCAACTGTCCCATCAATACAGCCAGACCAGCAAATCTTCTCCACACGCGCAAAGCATCTAAGTATACAACGATGGTTCGCGATCTCTATTTGACGCACACTCACCTCAACAGCTGCTCGTTTCACCAGCTTCCCCGGCCTTCTCCGCTCCAGAATATTATTTTACCATGCATGCCTCCTACTTGATAATATGTCCACGTTTCACGCTCAGAGTTGCCGCGGTTACCGAGAAAAACGGTGGACAGACGGACGGACACACGCGCACACACACGTACACACGACCGACCGACTGCAATAACCCTCGATGCGCATGCGCGCAGGCGAGGGTTAATTACATTCATGCATAATCTGTACTAATTAAAATATTTTCGTCACCAAGTAGTGTATATCCATTACAGAGCCAGACTAGCCGTGAATGCAATACTACACTTGAGATCCGCCCCATTTTTCTTGAGCTAATGGCGAACAAAGGTAAACTGTATAGGTTGCTTAGCTGCATGATAACTCACTGTTGCCAACTATCGATCATAGCTTTAGACGATACGCTCACTCCTGACGATGCCGTCGAAGTGCTGGAAGAGCTACTGCCAGCGCAGAACGAGTCCTACGCCCTCGGACTCAAGTTCAAACTACCCCAGAGCGATGTGCAGGGAATCCACGATACTTACTCTAAACCACGCAACCGCCTCCTCCAAATTCTGATCGAGTTCTTTAAGCAAACGGAGCCCAAGCCGTCATGGAGGGTCATTGTCGAAGCTCTTAGGAGTCCTGCAGTAAATCAATCTGCACTTGCTGCCAAGGTGGAATCAGCTCGTCCCCATCACCTTGAGGCAGCAGTAGAAACGGGTATGTTATCATTCAGATCTCAGTCATATGGTGTAATTTTCTCTGTCAATTGTAGATCCAAGTATGAATGAAGTGAGATCTCGGGTGCTTGCATTTCGTCAAAGATTCAATGTAATAAAACAAGCAACTATAAAACGTCTTATAGCGTGCCAGGTCACTGTAGCCTCAATGGTTTTCTGGCTGACGTCAATCAGAGTATTAGGTGAGCACAGAGTATTTCTTGAGGAAAACCTTGAAGCCCTGGGACAGTGCCCAAACCACTGGGTATTGTTTGGAAGGTTGAATTTATATTGGAACTACCTGGCCTACGACCTACTATTCCAACTCATCGAGGTCCTCGCTACTGAGTATGATAGATTCAGGACTATTAGTGAAGACATGGCTGAATACAAGGAGGATTTGGAAGGGTTTAAACGGAATACACCCTTGAAACTCTTTTGTAAGGCTGAGCCCATGCCATTCTCGCAGCAAGACACTCCACCACCAGGTTTCCAGGAGATGGTGGGTGAATTCAATTGGTCGAAAAATGTCACACTTGAGGAAGTTGAGCAGTTCCAGAAACGCTATGCCAGAAAATACAATGCCAGAAAATACAATCTTGAGGATTGTGCTATGATAGTGAACAGCATTAGGCCAGGATCATTCGTTGTAACTTGGTTTGTACCAGTTTCCATCATTAGACTACTAAGTCAGGAGACAGACAGAGCAGTAAATCTGTTTGAGGAGTTCGAAGTAACAAGGCTAGAGATAGCTGGGAATTGTGTCTACCACTCATCGTTTCAAAAGGTGAGTGAGCAATCCCCGAAATTCTCTAATCAAAAACTATCATAACATTTCCCCATAGGTGGCTCCTTCTCTCCCCTTCTTTACCATGTTGTGGAATTTGTTGTTTAATCGACGAATGCACCTTTCAGTTCGTATTTTTTACCACAATGACAATACAGCAACATTTGTGGTGACGAAAAATCTTCCAACACACATAGCAGCCGTGAAACAGACAATCGCACACACTAGAGTGGAGGATATACCAATCTCATGCGAGTCTACAACTAACTCAATTGTTCTTTCTCTACCAAAAATGTCCAAGGGATGGTATGTTACATCGCACTTTGAACCAGCAGAAATAGAAACTCTTGACATTAATACATATGCGCCTGGAAAATCTTGCCCAAAAATTATTTTGTGCATGGAGTGGAAAGGCAGCGATATTCCAAAAGAAGAAAGAGTAAGTATTCCCATAACTGGAGGGTCATTGAGCTCCTTTTATTTGCTATGCAAGCCCAAACAGCATGAGAATGAACCTAGGGCCTGGCAGCGACTTGAACAAAAGGTGAAAATTCTTTAATTTCTAGAATAAAATGATGTAGTGTTCGTAATTTTCAGAAAGCGGATTTAATACGCACAGAAAGAGAAGTTGCACTGGCTCGAGAGAACCTGGACAAAGTTCAAGTAAGCTACATGAGCGCGAAAGACAAAATAATTATACAAACTCCAATTTTTACTGCAGGAACAACAGCTACAAACTCCCTGTTCCCAGGTAACATAAAACTCTCTACAATTAATTTGCATCACCTGGCTTATCTATTATACCCTACAGTCAGACACAATTGTTGCTATAGTGGGCAGGCCATATGGGGTGGATTTTTTCAAACAATCAGAGAAGATGATTGTCAGTGGATGGGATAAAAGCACAGTCTTCTGCTTTGACGACAAATTTAACCAAACCCCTTTAATTAAGGATTTATTACAACCTGCAGATATAGCGACTGATAGAGATGACAATATTTATGTGACAAGTAAGCACAAACTGCAGAAGTTCACTAGCAGTGGTGTACTAAAGGCCAAGGCTGGTGACGATGAGGATCATAATGAGAAAGGGAAGTTTAATGATCCACGTGGAATTACAATGTATGAAAACCAAGTGTATGTGTGCGATCGAAATAACCATCGCATTCAGGTATTTGACCTTGACTTGCACTTTGTAAAGTCCATCGGTTCCTATGGGGACAGTAACGGAGAATTAGATGCCCCATATGATGTAAAATTTGACAATGATGGAAACATGTATATAGTTGAGTTGGGTAACAGAAGAGTACAAGTTATGAACACCGATGGCCAATTCATCAGAATGTTTGGTCAAAAAAGGGTAGGAAATATCGGGCTCCCAACAGGCCTTCATGTTGACAAAGACAAAAACATAGTGTATATTTCTGATTTTGCCAATGATCGCATGTAGTTTACACAACATCAGGTGATTTTGTTACCACTCTTGGGTCACACGGTCTAAGAGTTGGTAAGTTGCATTCACCATATTGTATGACATCTCGTAAAGGCAAACTGTATGTATGTGACTCTGGAAACGATAGAGTTCAAACATTTGATCTTATTAGCTCTCCCCAATAGTTTGTATCTTCATGTGTCCATTTGTTTCTTGTATTATTTCTGCTGTTATGCAATATCCAATAGCTGTTATAATTCACAAGGTGTCAAGCGTAGACCACTGCTGTCACAAGGCTGCCAGCTTAGGACACACATAAGCGGTTCTTCTTTCACTGTGATTTTAAAAATCAGGCGACAACAGTGCTTGCACGATTCATGGATTGGATGCAGTGAATTCTGTTATAGCCTGGTTCCAGGTATTCCCTTTGATCTTTTGATGTAGCAGCAAGATCCACCCCAGACAAGCCTGGACCACAGTGCATGTATTTGATATGTGCACTCCACCACAGACCATTGCACAGCTGCTGTTGAAGAAAAGCACTGAAGTGCAAACTTCGGCAAACTGCGCATGCGCAATACTGCTAATTGATGGGCTGGGCTATTGTATGCGTTATTTTCTTTAGATAACATAAGCGTTCTTCATGATTTTAAAAATCAGGCGACAGCAGCATTTGCACGATTCATGGATTGGATGCAGTTACACCTAAAGAGCAGATGGTGCGACTAGATGTTTTAATACATTCACACTGTGTTGCACAGTATAAATTCACTTTAAAAGGGTGGAGAATGTGATTAGTTGCACTGCAGACCAGGAAGGAGTGAGAACAGAGTGAAATCATGATTTGCATGCACTGCATGTGACTCACAGATCACGGGACAAACGTTCGCATATGCACACTTGGTCAAATGCGGATTGTTGTGATTGTTAGACACACACTAGGTACTCTCTGTAGGGGTTTCTAGCCACATTTTTAGGCCTCTGCTAGGTTTGTGTCTACTTTGAACATGTCCTTTTGTCAAAGCTTGGGCTGTATAACACAGTGGTAGCTTTATCCATACTTTTGCTGATACTGTCCTATCAATTTGTCTGCTCGGTTTTACTTTGCTAAAAATCCAATTGGGCAACAACCTCTCGAGTGGCTTTCTTTAACCTCATAATGTCTGCAATTACTCCTATAATGACACATAAGCGGTTCTTCATGATTTTAAAATCAGGCGACAGCAGCGTTTGCACGATTCATGGATTGGATGCAGTTAATTCTGAACACCTAAAGAGCAGATGTGTACTAGATGTTTTAATACATTCACACTGTGTTGCACAGTATAAATTCACTTAAAAAGGTGTGAGAATGTGATTAGTTGCACTGCAGACCAGGAAGGAGAGAGACAGAGTGAAATCATGATTTGCATGGCACTGCATGTGACTCCATGGGACAAACGTTTGCATATGCGCACTTGTCAGTGTGTTCAACCGACTTTTGACAATAGCTGTTTTGTACGGGGAATTTGCTGTAGACCACTGCAAACGCCAATAGACCCCTGAAAGGAGGTGTCTATGAAAGATAAACCACCCGCACGTGACAGCGTTGTAATTACTCAGGCGGGGAAACAATGAGTCTCGTTAAGTATGTACATACATCGTACCGGGTTAAAGGTCACGCAGCACACCGCTAATAAGCACTGCGCATGTGCGAATACACGGGAACCAGCTGAGTCTGCCGAGTCCTCTGTGTCGGCTTGGTACTCTCTGTAGCGGATTCTAGCCACATTTTTAGGCCTCTGGTAGCTTTGTGTCTACTTTGAACGTGTCCTTTTTGTCAGTCTCCATGAAAAGCTTGGGCTGTATAACACAGTGGTAGCTTTATGCATAATTTTGCTGTGTCTTCCACTGTATTGTAAACACCGAATATCCCCAGTTAATCAACATACCTCTGTTGCTAGGGTTCCTACGAAGCCATTCAGAACCTCCTTGTCAATGGAGAAACTATAGCAACAGAGGTATGTTGATTAACTGGGGATTTTCGGTGTTTACAACACAGTGGAACATAAGACAAACTGAGACCATAAAAAATTGTCATTATACAAAGTTGCATATGTACATGCATAGTACGTATTCATATGGTGGAATGTGATGAGTGCATGAGACTAATTATTAAATTGGAGCTGTTGTCGTTGTTGTGAGTGTAG
>CASHTH010002843.1:0-58869 GCA_030341885.1 Geodia barretti | reverse complement strand
GAGCTGTTGGATACGGTGAAGCTGCCGCGCACCTTTGTTTCGCGAAAGCCGCGTCAACTCTCGGGCGGCCAGAAGCAGCGGGTGGGCATCGCCCGCGCCTTCGCCGGCAACCCCAAGACGGTGATTGCGGACGAGCCGATCTCGGCGCTCGACGTCTCGGTGGCCGCCGCGGTGACGGAGCTGCTGATGGACATTCAGCGCGAGCACCGCACCACGCTGCTCTTCATCAGCCACGATCTTTCGGCGGTCCGCTATCTCGCCGACCGCGTGGTGGTGATGTACCTCGGGCAGATCATGGAGCGCGGCTCGACGGAAGAAGTCTTCTCGCCGCCCTATCACCCCTACACCGAGGCGTTGCTCTCTGCGGTGCCGATTGCCGACCCCGAGGTCGAGAGGCGGCGTATTGTCCTGCAAGGCTCGCTGCCGAGCCCGCTCGACCCGCCCAAGGGGTGCCCGTTCTCGACGCGCTGCCCGCGCAAGCTCGGCGAAATCTGCGAGACCGAGCCGCCCCCGCTCAGAACCAACGCCGACCGTCACGTGATTGCCTGCCATATCCCGCTCGAGGAGCTGCGCGAGGTCGAGCCCGTGATCTCCATTCCCGACCGAGACCAACACGCCGCGCAGTGACCCTGTGAGCGAGTTGCCGCCGGCGCCGGACGAGACGGCCCTTCGGCTGGGCCGGCTGGCGCGGCTCCGCGCGGAGATGGCGCGGTTCGAATTCGCGGCACTGGTGCTGACCGACCCGCACAATGTGCGCTACGCGACCGGCGCGCGGAACATGATGCCCTTCGTCCTGCGCAATCCGGCCCGCTACGTGTTCGTGCCCCTGGAAGGGCCGGTCGTCTTGTTCGAGTTCGCGGGTTGCGAGCACCTGGAACGGGACAATCCGGCGATCGACGAGATCCGCGTTGCGACGACGGTCTCCTACGTGGCGCGCGGGCCGCTGCTGGATGAGACGGCAAAGGTCTGGGCGGGGGAGATCGCCGCGCTGATGCGCCAGCACTGCCCGGGCGAGACGCGGATCGGACTGGAGCGCATCGATGCGCGCGCTGTCGGCTATCTCGCCGACGCGGGCTTCACCATCCTCGACGCTCAGGCGCCGGCCGAAAGGGCGCGCTCGATCAAGACACCGGAGGAGATCGTCTGCTCGAAGCGTTCGATGGCGTGCGTCATGGCGGCGGAACAGGCACTGCAGGATGCCGCGAGGCCGGGGATCACCGAGAACGCGCTGTGGGCTGAGTTCCATCGTCACGTAATCGCCAACGACGGGGATTACGTGGAGACGCGGCTACTCAGCTCGGGCGAGAGAACCAACCCCTGGTTTCAGGAGACCGGCACCCGCGCGATCCAAGCCGGTGAGCTGATTGCCCACGATACCGATGTCGTCGGCCCGCACGGCTACTACGCGGATTTCTCGCGCACCTTCCTTTGCGGCGACGGCCGGCCGACGCCGGCGCAGCGAACGCTCTATCGCCTCGCCCATGAGCAGATCCAGCACAACATGGCGCTGATCGCAGAGCCGGGGCGGGTCGTTTCCGGGAGATCACGGAGGCGGCCTGGACGATTCCCGCCCCGTACTACGCAAGGCGGTACTTCGTGATGATTCACGGCATTGGTGCCACCGGCGAATATCCGTACATGATCTACGAGGCCGACTATGACGGCGGGCAAGACTACGACGGTGTCGTCGAACCCAATATGACGCTCTGCGTGGAGAGCTTCATCGGCCACGAAGAGGGCGGTGAGGGGGTGAAGCTCGAAGAGCAGGTTCTGGTCACCGAGACAGGGATCGAACTGATGAGCACGTTCCCGTTGGACGAGAGGCTGCTTGGCCACGAGGTGTGACGATGGGGATGCCGTTTCCGCCGCTGCCGTCTGGCCAATTCGACATCATCTATGCCGACCCGCCGTGGGATTACAAAGGGCAGCTTCAACACGCCGGCGAGGGCAGCCAGGACACAGGCGGCGCTGCAGGCACTATCCGACCGTGACCCTCGACGATCTCAAGACGTTAGACGTCCCAAGTATTTCGGCGCGAGACTGCCTCTTGTTCATGTGGGCGACCAATCCGCACCTGGATCAGGCGATCGACCTGGGTAAGGCATGGGGCTTCGCCTGGGCCACGGTCGCCTTCGTCTGGGACAAGGTGAGGGTAAACCCCGGCTTCTATACCATGAGCCAATGCGAGCTCTGTCTCGTGTTCAAGAAGGGTAAGATTCCGTCCCCGCGCGGCGCCAGGAACGTCCGCCAGCTTGTCACGGCCAAGCGCGAGGCACACTCGCAAAAGCCGGACGAGGTACGGCTGCGAATAGACAAAATGTTCCCTCTTCTCCGCAAGATCGAGCTGTTCGCGCGCGAGCCGGACGGGCTCGGCTTGGCCAATCCCAATTGGACGGGTTGGGGGTTCGAAGCTGAGGGGACGCCAGCGCCTGGAGAGGTGCGAAAGCTGGCAGGATGAGGCTGCTCGACGGCGAGGTCCGATGCGCGTGCGCATACTGATTCCCACTGATCGTATTGCGCCTCATTCCCGGGGCGAGTTCAAATCGGTAGGTAGGGAGCGTCTATGGATAGAAGCGGAAAGGCTGTAGCCACGTTGATCGACGACCGGACGCATCGAGGCCCGGACCGTAGTACGCTCCAGTCGCGCTTCCCCGTCCCGATAGGAATTGCCCCATGACTGACGGCACCGACCGCACCAATACCGCGCGCCAGCACGGTGCGATGGAGCACACAATCCCGCCGTGCGATCTCGACGAGGTC
The DNA here is from genome assembly GCA_030341885.1 of Geodia barretti. Taxonomy (NCBI): domain Eukaryota; kingdom Metazoa; phylum Porifera; class Demospongiae; order Tetractinellida; family Geodiidae; genus Geodia; species Geodia barretti. The sequence goes on along the minus strand of CASHTH010002843.1, from coordinate 56,109 downwards.
CGCCGCTACCGGCTCGCGCGCGTGCGCGAGGCTTTGGCCGCGCGCGATCTCGCGGGCATCATCCTCTACGACCCGGTGAACATCCGCTACGCCACAGATGCATCCAATATGCAGGTCTGGTGTGCCCACAACGAGGCGCGATACCTCTACGTGCCGACCGAAGGTCCGGTCACTCTCTTCGAATTCGGCGGGGGCAGCGACCTGATTAACGCGGGACTTCCCACAATCGACGAGGTCCGCGGCGCGACCTACGTGCTCTATTTCATTGCCGGCGGGCGGCAGGCTGACAACGCGCGAGCCTGGGCGGCCGAGCTGGACTCGGTGATTCGCGAGCGGGGCGGTGGCAACCCGCGGATCGCCATTGATCGCGTCGGGCCGGTGGGCATGATTGAGATGCAGCGCCTCGGGTATGAAATTCACGACGGCTTCGAAGTGATGGAGAACGCCCGCAAGATCAAGTCGGACGGCGAGATCATCTTGATGCGCCACGCCATAGCCGTGTGTGAGCAGGCCATCGTCGGGATGCGCGAGGCGCTCAGGCCCGGCATCACGGAAAACGCGCTCTGGGCCGAGCTCCACCGCGGCAACATCGCGGGCGGTGGCGAGTGGATCGAGTGCCGCCTGCTGGCCTCCGGGCCGCGCACCAATCCGTGGTTCCGCGAATCCTCGATGCGGGTTATCGAGCGGGGCGACATCGTGGCCTTCGACACCGACCTTGTCGGACCCTACGGCTACTGCGCCGATATATCGCGAACCTGGGTGTGCGATGCGCGCCCGAGCGACGAGCAGCGGCGCATCTATGCCGAGGCCTACACTCACATACTGCACGACAAGGCGCTGCTGAAGCCCGGCGTGACCTTTCGCGAGGTGACCGAGGGGCTGCGCCCCCTCGGCGACGAGTTCGTGGACGGCCGCTATTCAGTGGCGATGCACGGGGTCGGGCTCTGCGACGAATACCCGGCCATTCCCTACCCGCAGGACTATGAGCCCGGAGACGACGGGGTGCTGCAGGAGGGGATGGTGATGTGCGTGGAGGCGCTCGCCGCGCCCGCCGGTGGCCGCGAGGCGGTCAAGCTCGAGGAGCAGGTGTTGATCACTGCAGACGGCTACGAGCAACTCTCCTCCTATCCGCTGGAAGAGGACTGGCTGTAGAGGAGGGGGAGGCGAGCCCCGGACCCAAGAGCGCCGTCATGCAATCGATCCTGGACCTCGATCGCTGGCCCGTGGACGCGCTCGACAGCGCGCGCGGGCAGGCATTGGTCGCCCGCTGCCGGGGCGAGCTGAGCGACGCCGGCATGTTCAGTCTCGCAGGCCTCGTCCGTCCCGAGGCCCTTCGGGCTGCCATCGAGGAGGTCGAGCCGCTCTTCGACACGGCTTCCTTCACCCATGCCCGGGATCACAACATCTACTTCGATGACGAGATCGAGGGCCTTGAGGCCGGCCACCCGGCGCTGAGCCGACACACGACCGTCAATCACACGATCTGCGGCGACCAGATTCCGGCCAGCACGATCGCGCAGGTTTACGAGTGGGAGCCGCTTATCGACTTCCTGGCGGCGGCGTTGGAGAAGCCGCGGCTCTACCCGATGGCCGATCCCCTCGGCCGGATCAACGTCATGGCCTATGGGGCTGGCGAGCGGCTCAACTGGCACTTCGACCGGGCCGAATTCACCATCACCATCCTCTTGCAGGCGCCGCTCTCGGGCGGGGAGTTTCGGTACCGCAGCGGGCTCAGAAGCGACTCGGATCCGAACTACGAAGGCGTCGCCCGTCTTCTGACCGGCCATGACGAACGCGTGCAGACCCTGCCGCTCGCACCCGGCACGCTCAACGTCTTCAAGGGCAAGAACACGGCGCATCGCGTGACGCCGGTCGAAGGCGATCGCGCAAGGATCATCGCCGTCTTCTCCTATTACGAGAGGCCCGACGTCACCTTCAGCGATAGGGAGCGTTTGGGCTTCTACGGCCGGACCGGCCCCGTGGGCGCCGAGGCTGTAGCCGCGCGAGATGACCGTATCGCTCTTCTACAATCCGCGCTGCCCCGACTGCGTGCGTCAGGCGAGCCTCACGGCGCGCATGGACTGGCTGGGCCGCGTCGAGCTGCGGACGGACGATTCACCGCTGGGCGCGGTTCCCGTCGGCGAGATCGTCGTGGTGGAGAAGCAAAGCAGCAGGGCGTTCACCGGCGTCTACGCCACGCGCAAGGTATGCCTGCAGGTTCCCCTGTTCTTTCTCTACGGGCTCGCGCTCTACCTTCCGCCGGTCCGCGCCCTATTCGGACGCGACAAGCAGGGCTGCAACGGCGACGCCTGCGAGATTTGACCGGAAGCGCTGCCGCTCACGGAGCGCCGTTGGTCTCCGCCGCCTCCATCATCTCCCGCGCCACCCAGCGGTAGAAGCAGTGGGTGGTGCGCTTCCAGCACGGGGGAGAGCACGCCGCCCTTGTAGGCCGGTGAGGCGCGGCCACGCTGCATCCCTTCGACGACGAAGCGGTCTTCCTCGAAGATGCCCGCGCCACTGGCGCGTGTTGGCCTCCCTGAGCTCGGCGCAGCCCTCGCCCACGGCCTCGTCGGCGAAGTAGTAGATGTCGAGATGCTCGATGGTGCGCCCGGTGCCCGCCGGCATCAGCGTGCCGACGTAGCAATGGTCGGCGTGGACGCCGAAGAGCGCGGTCGGGAAACAGCGCGACATATTCTGCCGTCCCCTGCCAGCGCGCCGGCAGGCCCGGCATGGTCGGAAAGCCGTTGCCGTTCTCCGCGAGCTGCGGCCGGTAGGCGGTGCTGCCCTGGCCGGCGTAGCCGTCCTCCTCCTCCGCGATCTGGTAGTGATCTTCGAGCCTGGAATAGCTGTTGAGGCTGGGGTGGATCCAGGGCAGGTGATAGGCCTCGCAGAAGTTCTCCACCGCGAGCTTCCAGTTGCAGGCGACATCCAGGGTGAAGGAGGAGTCGCTCTCCTCATAGCGCAGGTCGGCGCCGTCAAAATCCTTCCAGCGCTTGGCCACCGGCGCGATGAAGGTCTCGAAGGGCGGTGCGTCGCCGCTCAGGTTGACGAACACGGCGTCGAACCATGTGGCGGTCCGCACCGGCTTCAGGCCATGCTTCGCGCGCTCGAAGCCCTCGCACGTGTGGCTGTCGGTGCCGCCGATCATGGGCGTGGAGCGAAGCGAGCCGTCGAGGTCGTAGGTCCAGGAATGGTAGGGGCAGCGGATCGCGCCGCGCGTCCGCGTGGGCTTGTCCATCAGCATCATGCCGCGGTGGCTGCACACGTTGTGGAAGACGCGTCACCTCGCCGTCACGCCCGCGCAGCATGAAGAGCGGCAGGCCGGCGAATTCGAGCGGCATGGCATCGCCCACCTCAGGCACGCGCCTGCCTGTGCCGATGCAGGCCCAGGTGCGGGCCAGGAGCACATCCTGCTCCCACTCGGCGAAGGCGTCCGACACATAGGCCTCGTTCGGCAGCCCGCTCGCCCACTCCTCGATCGGGCGCATCACGTTCGCCAGTGTGGTGCTCACGCCCGACCGGCTCTCCCACCAGCGATCTGTCATGGCTGCGTTCTCCAAAAGCCGGGAGCCTCTCAAGGCCGTGAATTCACGTCACTGCGAACTAGCGTTAATCGCTGCGACTACTATGAATCGCGGGCTCTGTCAGCGTCAAATTTTCGTGATCGGGGCAGCGTTGGCGGCGTGCCGGAATGCCGACCATTCTGAGCACTGCGTCACCCCTGCGGCGGCCCCGTCGCAGACCGTCGACGGCCTCGGTTGGCTGGCTTGCGGAACCGACGCGAACGTACTGGAGACGGTCCCTGGCATCAACTAGCATGCGATGCGGACCACATTGCGCAAGACGGTACGGCAAACCGGGAGGACGACATGAACAGTGGAAACATTTTCAGGAGCTTCAGCTCCTCGCGCCGGCAATTCCTGAAGCAGTCGGCGGCGCTGGCCGCCGCAGTCGGCGTGGCGCCGGCCGCCCTCAGCGCGGGCGCAGGCAGCGCGAACGCGGCGACCGGCTCGGCCTATGCGAACGAGCTCTGGGAAAAGACCAAGGCCGAGCTCGCCGGCATGAGCGATATCCGCATGGACCTCAACCTGCACTCGTGGGAGGGCTACACCGAAGAGCCGGTGCTCGACCCCTTCAGCCGCCAGACCGGGGCGAACGTCAACCCGCAGATGCTGATCTCGGACCCCGCGGCCGTGAACAACCTGCGCGGCGGCGGCACGTCTACCTGGGACGTGATCAACCTCAACAACTCCTGGCAGCGCAACCAGCTTTTCCCCGAGGGACTGATCGTGCCCCTCGACAAGGACAAGTTCGCGCCGCTCTACGACATGAACGTGGGGAGGCTTCGAGTGGCCCTATCACTGGGCGCTCGACGAGAGCGGCGAGCACCTGCTCGGCATGCTCCAGCGCTATGGCCCCGCCGGCCTGGCGGTCAATACTGATCTGGTCGATCCGCAGACGATGGAGAGCGGCGGCTACATGGAGATGATCGAGGGCGCCAAGGGCCAGTACGGCATCCTCGACTACGAGAACTGGGTGATCATGCACACCTGCATCGCGTCGGGCTTCATCCCCTTCCGCGAGCACACCGCCGATGAGATGGCGGCCTTCGAGGAGAACATCTTCAAGCTCTTCGAGAACGCCAAGAAGGTCTCGGACGACCAGGCGGCGCTGGCCCGCGACATGATCACCGGCGAGATCATCGGGACCTACCCCGGCTCGGTCTACACCGTCTCGGCTGCCAGGCTCGAAGGCGAGACCCAGCTCGTGAACGTCGTGCCGGCGGAAGGCCCGGAGGAGACCAAGACCGCCGAGCGGCCGATGGGCCAGGGCGGCATCGTCTGGATCGAGGTCACCTCGCTGGTCAACAACCCCGACCCGACGCCGCTGGCCGAGGCGTTCCTTATTTACTGCCACACGCCCGAGGCCGCCTACAAGGTGGCGGCCAAGGCGCCGGGCACGCTCAACCCGGTGGTGCAGATGGGGGCGCCGGAGGTGCTGAGCCAGTTCTCCCAGGACGAGCTCGACGCCGTGCACTGGGGCGAGGACGGCAGCTGGCTGGCCTCGCTGGTCGATCGCTGCGTCGACTTCGACATCAATCCCGACTACGACGCGATGCACGACCTCTACACCCAGGCGAAGCGCAGCCGCGGCGCCTGATCCTTGGTCGTCGGCGCGGGCGGTACGCCGCCCGCGCCGACACGCACGCATGGCGGGAGCACGGTGTGCGATGGCCTCAGCCACGCCCATATTGCAACTCAGAAACATCGTAAAGAGCTTCGGCAGCCTGAACGCCGTCGACGGCGTCAGCCTCGATATCGAGGAAGGCGAGCTCTTTACCATCGTCGGCCCCTCGGGCTCGGGCAAGACGACGCTCATCCGCTTGCTGGTCGGGATGGATTCGCCGACCTCCGGCGACATCCTGCTCAGGGGCAAGCGGATCAACGACGTCCCCGCCAACAAGCGCCCGACCTGCATGGTCTTCCAGTCGCTGGCGCTCTTTCCGCACATGAGCGTGGGCGAGAACGTCGAGTACTCGGCCAAGTGCAAGGGCATCGGCAAGAAGGAACGCCGGCAGCGCGCCGCCGAGTGCCTGAAGCTCTCCCACCTGCCGCAGAGCTACTACGACAAGGCCGTGACCCAGTGCTCGGGCGGCGAGCGCCAGCGCGTGGCGCTGGCCAGAGCATTGGCCTTCAACCCGGAGATCCTGTTCTTCGACGAGCCGCTGTCGGCGATCGACTATCGCCTGCGCAAGACGCTGGAGAAGGAGCTCAAGGACATCCAGCGCGAGACGGGCAAGACCTTCGTCTACATTACCCACAGCCTCGAAGAGGCGATGGTGATGTCCGACCGTATCGGCGTGATGCGCGAAGGCAAGCTCGCGCAGGTCGGCAGCCCCGCGACGATCTATACCCAGCCTGAGAACCGCTTCGTCACCGAGTTCATGGGCGAGGTGAATTCGCTCCCGGTGCAGCTCGCCGATGACGGGCGGCTCCACTGCGAGACGCTCGACGCCAGCTTCGAGCCGCCTGCCGGGATGCCGCCGGGCTTCAGCCGCGGCGTTCTGATCGTGCGGCCGGAGAACGTCGCGATCTCCGATGGCGCGGCGACGGAGGCGGGCGACAAGGCGATCCGGGGCGAGCTCTTCAACGAATATCTGCTCGGCTCCCGCATCCAGTACCAGGTGCGGAGCGGCGCGATGGTCTTCCTCATCGAGGAGCTGCGCGCCGACGCCGTCACGCGCCTGCCGGGCGACAAGGTGACGCTCTCCTGGCAACCGGGCGATTCGATGGTCTTCCCGGAATGACCGAGGCGGTCGAGACGCTCGCGGAGATGCCGGAGCGCCCGCGGCGCAAGATCCTGCCGTGGAAGATCTCCGAGGGCTTCGTCGCGGCGCTGCCCATCATCATCCTGCTTATCATCGGCTTCGCCGGGCCGATGGTGCTGGTGCTGGTCTACAGCTTCATGCCGCGCGGCAGCTTTTCCGTCACGGAGACGCCGTCACTGGAGAACTATGTCGATATCGTCGAGCAGAACTTCTACATCTCCTTCGGCTGGTCGCTCTTCCTCGCATTCATCAGCGTCGTGATCCTGCTGATCGTCTGCTATCCGCTGGCGATCGCGCTGAGGCGGATCAAGGGACGCCGGTCCCACCTGCTCACGCTGCTGATCGTGGCGCCGCTCTTCGTCGCCGAGAACATCCGGCTGCAGGGCTGGGTGCTCTTCTTCGACAAGAGCGGCTTCCTCGACGGTGCGCTCAAGGTGGTGACGGGCCTCGAGACCGGGAGCCTGGTCAACAACGTGCCGGCCATCGTCTTCGGCATTTGCTATATCTACCTGCCCTTCATGCTGTTCCCGATCCTGCTTGGGTTGGGCAACGTGCCGACAGAGGCGCGCGAAGCGGCCTATGACCTGGGCGGGTCGCGCTGGCGCGTGTTCCGCGACATCGAGCTGCCGCTGGCGATGCCCGGAATTCTGATCGGCTCGCTGCTCTGCTTCGTGATCTCGCTCGGCGCCTTCAACGAGGCCAAGTTCCTCGGCAAGGGCGTAATCGTCACCATCGCGCAGGACATCGAATCCGCCTTCACCTTCGGGCAGAACTGGCCGCGCGGCTCCGCGCTCTCGGTGCTGATGATCGTGCTGGCTGGGTCCGCCGTGTGGCTCGCGATGCGGCGGGTGAACCTCGACCGCATGCTGGGAAAACGCTAGGCCTTGGGCACCATCGACAGGCCGCTCACCCGCCGGCTGTTGGCGGCCTACATCGCCGTCATTCTGGTGATCATGTACATCCCGATGGTGATTGTCGGGCTGGCGTCGGTCTCCAAGTCGCGCTTCTTCCTCTTCCCCGATGCGGCAGACGTCTTCCAAGTGGTACGAGATGACGTGGGACTCGCTGCAGATACACGAGAGCTTCCTCACGTCGCTCACGGTCGCCGTCTGCGTGGCGCTGATCTCGGTGATCCTGGCCTTCTTCGGCGCGCTTGCCTATGCCCGCTACGACTGGCGCGGGCGCAGGCTCTTCCAGCAGGTGCTGCTGATCCCGGTCTTCTTCCCCCAGGCGGTGCTGGGACTCGCGCTCCAGCTCTGGTTCAACTCCATGGGCATCCAGATGTCCTGGCAGTCGACGGTGTTCGCCCAGCTCGTCTGGATCGTGCCGATCGTCACGCTGGTGGTCGCGATTCAGGCCTACGGATACGATTCGGCGGTGGAGGAGGCGGCCTACGACCTCGGCGCCTCGCGCTGGCAGATCTTCCGAACCATCACACTGCCCCTGCTCGGGCCCGGCATCTTCGCCGGCTTCCTCTTCGCGGTGCTCTTGTCCTGGGGCAACTTCCCGCTCTCCTACTTCACCAGCGGCGCCGACGTCACCGTGCCCGAATGGCTCTACGGCAAGATGATCGGCGGCTACACGCCGATGGTGCCGGCAGTCGGGCTCATCACGGTCGTGCTGGGCGGCATCATCCTGGCGGTGGGGCCTCACGATCAACGGGATGCTTCAGCGGCGCGACTGATCGCGAATTCCGCGACCGCGTCGACGTTCAAGGTGACGCCGAGCCCGGGGCCGTGGGCACCGGGATCGTCCCATCCTCTCCGACCGGCGGGAGGCCGCGAACGAGGCCCCGCCGCAGGCGTGACGGGCTCGTCGAATACTCGACCAGGCCCACCTCTTGCTGCGTGGCCAAAAAGTGAAGATTGGCCGCAATCGTGATGTCGGTGTTGTAGGCGTGGGGCACGATGCGCCGGCCGGTGCCTTCCAGCATCTGCACGAGCCGCAGCGCCTCGGTGAAGCCGCCGAAACATCGTCAGGTCGGGCTGCGCGATGTCGAAGGCGTCGGCCGCGAGAAAGGGCTCGAACTCCTTGCAGGTGGTGAGCCCCAGGTCGCCGACGCCGATTGGGAATGGTTGTTGCGGCGCGAAGCCGCGCGTGCTCCTCCACATCGTCGAGCGGGAACGGCGCCTCGATCCAGGCGAAATTCAGATCGGCCAGCAGGTCGAGATAGGGCGCCAACTGTTCGAGGCGCGTGAACTCCTGCGCGACATCGAGCATCAGGCCGCGGTCCTGCCCCACAAGGTCGCGCAAATGAGTCAGGTTTCGCCGCACCCGCGCGGGCTCCGCCCACCAAGGCTCAACGCAGACCTTGAGATGGCGGAAGCCCTGCTCCAGAAGCGGCGCGACCTGCGCGTCGATGCCCGCGGGTTCCGATTCCAGGGGATAGATGGTCGCGTAGGCGGGCAGGCGGGCGTGACGCGCTCCGCCCAGCGCCTCACAGACCGGGACGCCCTTCGACTGGGCGAAGAGATCCCAGATGGCGATGTCGAGCGCGCTGATCGCGCAGATTGCCAGCGCCGCGGCGGCCGAACCATCGCGTCCGGGAATACATCTCGTCCCACAGGCGAGGCGGGTCGTCCACCGCCTGCCCGGTCACGATGGCGCCAAGCCCCTCGGCCAGATGGTTGTAAGGCGCCATCTCGATCGCCGCCTTGACGATCTCGGGCGGTGCGTCGCTTTCGCCAATGCCCGTGAGCCCGTTGTCGCCCTGGGCGATAACGACGACGTTCCGATAGCTGCCCTCGAAGCGGTAGTAGGGGGCCTGCGGGTCTTGGAGGCACACCACCTCCACCCGCTCGATCGTGACCGTCATGTCGGGAACGTGCGCCGCGCGTAGACGCAGGGCTCGATCCGCTCCCAGTCCATCTCGACTCCCAGCCCGGGCAGGCCGCTCGGGCGGACGAAGCCGTCCGCGTCCGGGCGTATGACCTGCTTTGCGCCGAATTCGTAGATCTCGACGGGTGTGGCCTGCTCGAAGCCGCGGCAGATCGAATGAGCGAGCATCAGGTGCAGGTTCGCCGCCTGCGTGAGGGTGTATCCCCAGCTCTGCACTTCGCAGGTCTTGCCGTGGGCTTGGGTGGCCGCACACGACCTCGCCCGCACCGGTGAAACCGCCGATGCCGGTCACATCGAAGCGGCTTCGATCCCACGCGCCCATCTGCAGCGCGAACTCGATCAGCTGCGGGTTGGGGAGGCTGTTTCCACTGCAGATCACGTCGAGATCAAGTGCGTCGGCGAGCGCCTTGTAGCCGCGTAAATCCGCATCAGGGAAGCGGTGCTTCCATGAATTCCCAGCCGGCTTCGTCCAGGACACGTCCCATACGAAGCGCCTGATCGAACGTGTACATTCCGTCGACATCCAAACTCCAACCAATGCTTCTTTCGGCGAATGTTTCGACGAGAGTTCGGACCAGACGCATGTCGGCGTCGAATACGCAATAGGGATGTATCTTGATTGCGCGAAAGCCTTGCTCGTACATCTGCCGACAGTAGTCGACGTAGAGTTGATCTGTCCGCAACAACGGGCTCGACGCGTAGGCACGGATTTCTTCCCGCGATGCGCCGAGCATTCGGTAAATCGGCTGACCTGAGGTCTTCGCCTTGCCGTCATGTAGCGCGATGTCGAAGAGCGATGTCGCGATATGCCCGAGCGGCACGTAGCGCTTCCGCATGTCCGCATAGGCCGCGCGGATGTCGAACGCATCGCGTCCCAGCACGAACGGCGCCATGAGGGACGCGGCGGAAAAACGTCGTCCTGTCGAACTCATGCTCGGTGTAGGTGGTGGTTCCGGCAACGGCCTCCACGCCGTTGGAGAGGAACAGCCGCGCAACGACCAACGCCTGGTGCATGGCGCCGAGATGAGAGGACCACGTGACCTTCTCACCATCGGGACCGATCGCCAGCAGCTCGATTCTGTCGACGGTGACGGCAACCATTCATTATCCCATTTTCTGGTTTAGGTTACTCATGCAATACACTGTAATTAGCGGATTATAGTTGGTCATAATTGGGGCGCGTGGCGTTGCCCGCCCGTCAGCCCGAGCCCGCTCTGCGTCCTCATTCGCTCGGCGATGGCGACACCGTCGATCTCCTGAAAGGGCACGTCTTCCCTGATCGACATGTCGGTCGCGAGCGCGGCCGCGCGGCCGTACTCGAAACACTGCGCGGTCACGCGGCAGCTCGCCAGCGCCTCGTGTTCGGCGCTGAGGCATCGGCCGGCGACGATGATGTTGCGGCCTTCCTTGGGCACGAGGGTGCCGAAAGGCACCTCGTAATAGTCGTCGATCAGCCACTCCGTCTTCGGTTTGGCGCCGTAATGAAGCTCGATCGGCCAGCTCGAACGGGCGATGCAGTCAGGTCGTTTGCGCGTGCCCACGACGTCCGCATTCATGAGCCGTTCCATTCCGTCGATGGAGCGGGTCTGACGCACGCCGACCTCGGCGCCATAGTCGATGAAATAGGCGTTCTCGCAGCCCGGAATATTATCTTTCAGGAACTGAAAGAAGGCGCGGGCCTGATAGATCGAGAACTGCTCCGCCTCGGTGTGGTCGACCGGGTCGGTTACGTCGAGCGCGCGTCCATCGAAGCCGGTTATCTTGGTCGCATTGACCAGTAATTCGCGCGGATTGACCGTGGGAACAGCCACACCTTCTTGCGAACGAGCTCGTCGCGCGCTTCCAGCATGGAGATGACCTTGGGCGGGGAAATCGTATCCTCGCCCCAGTAGTCGAGATAACGCGGGACATCGACATTGCCGACCTTGAACATCATCGTCGGGTTCTGAACGACGCCGTTGTTCCCCTTGGTCGTGCGCAGTCCGGACTTGAAGACAACGTCCGCATCGCCGCTGGCGTCGATGATCCGCGTCCCGCTCACCTTGGCGAAGCCCGACTTGGTGTGGAGCACGAGTGCGCGAGGCGCGTCGTCGTCCGCGACCACATCGATCACCTGGGTGTGGTAGAGGGCATCGACGCCGGCGGCACGTACCAGGTCGGTGGCGACCCTCTTGTAGGTAGCGCAGTCGTGCGTCACCACCCAGTACGACCGTAAATTTGCGGGCGGGTGACGCCACTCCGCCTCGAGCGCGGCGCGAAAGCGCTCTGCGAAGCCGAAGATGACCTGTTGGGCTGCGTTCTGCGCGGCTCTTCGACCGTCAGGTAGAGCCCGCAGATTGTGCCCGACATGCCGGAGACCGCAGCGGCGCCGCCGCAATAGCCCAGCCGCTCGATCAGAAGGGTCTTGTGCCCCAGCTCGGCGGCGGTGGTCGACGCGGCGATGCCGGCCGGGCCGCCGCCAACGACGACCACGTCGTAGTGGCCGAACGCCGGCACGTCCCGAAAGGCGGCGGCTCCGAGGCTCGGAAGATATCCGTCCATGCCGGTCGTTCCCTGCATGCGCAGCGCATCTTACACAGCGGCAATCGGCAGGCGCGAGGAGAACGGGCGCAATCCGTCGCCGCCCGGCGATGGCCGTGCTTCGGGAACTGACCGACGAGAGGGGGTGAGGCGCGGTGGCAGCCTTGCGCCTCGCCTGCGTCCGTGCGGGGACTATTCCGCGGCGGCGGCCACCCGGCGGCGGGGCTGGAGCGTCTTGTGGTACCCGCCGTCCTTCATGACCATGAGGATGTTGTCCGGATCCTGGAACAGCGAGAGATCCGCCAGCGGATCGCCGTCGATCATGATGAGATCGGCGAGATAGCCTTCCCTGACCTCGCCCATGTCGGGAATGCCGGTCCCTTGTGCGTTGGCGTAGGCGTAAAGCTCGCCGCCGAGCTTCGTGGCGGCGTGCAACACCTCGGCCGGGGTGAAGTCGAAGTAGTTGACGAAGTGCTCGAAGTCCCGCGCGTCCGTCCCGTGCGGCACCCAGGCGAAGGCATAGTCGCCGAACGGCAGGACGCGCACGCCACGCGCGTGCAGCTTCTTGATCGTCTCGCTGACGATGGCGAGTTCGCGGTGGTGCCTGAGCGCGATCTCGCTCTCCGGCGGCATACCGAATTCCGCGGACTCGTAGGCCGTGTTGTGGGTGATGCCGATCGCCGGCACGACGAAGACCTCGTCCTTGGCCTCCACCAGCATGTCGATGGTCTCGTCATCGGCGTAGGTCGCGTGGTGGATGATGTTGATCCCGTACTTCAGGCAGAGCCGGACCGATTCCGAAGTCCGCGCGTGGGCGCCGACGCGCCGGTTCCGCTGCCTGGCGACCTCGCAGACCGCCGCCACCTCGTCTTCGGTCATGACGGTCGTGTCGCCCCGGCCGTAGGGGTAAATGAACTCGTCGCCCGACGGCATGATCTTGAGGATATCCACGCCCTCGCGGCACAGCATCCGCGCCGTCTGACGGAACTGCTCCGCGCCGTCGCAGATGATCGAGAATGCCCCGTGATACATGTGGAGCTGGCGCGCATCGCCGAGGCCGCCCGTGACCGTCAGCTCCGGCGAGGCGGCCAACACGCGCGGGCCCGTGATCCTGCCGGCGCTGATCTCGTTGCGGATCACGATGTCCATGCGGGCCCTGCCCGTCGCGGCGCAGACCAGGGCGGTGAAGCCGTGGTCGTACAGGATCTGGGCATGGCGCATGGTGATGAGCGTGTTCTCCTCGGGCGGCGTGTCGCCGAGCGAGTAGAGGTTCGTCCCCTCCTCGGAATAGCCGATGTGGGAGTGACCGTTGATGAGGCCGGGCATGAGCGTCGCCCCGCCGCCGTCGACCACCTCCGCGCCGTTCCGTTCGATCCGCTTCTTGCCCTTGGCCACCTTCTTGATGCGGTTGCCCTGGACCAGAACCTCGCCCCGGTACGACTTCTTGCTGGAGCCGTCGAAGATCATGATGTTGGTGAACAGCGTCTGCAGTCATGGTCGCCCCCTCTCGCCCAATCGTCCGGCGGCACGCGGCGAACACACGGCTCGTCTTCTTATTGTTGGTGCCGGTGTCCCGTTTCGCCTGCGCCCCACGCCGGTGGATCGCGCAGAACCGCACCCACCAGCCGATTGAGCCGAATCCCCGGATGCACCCCGGTCGCGAGGCGCAGTGTAACGCCGTGGCCCCGCCGCAACAATCGCAAGCGAAATCGGGCTGACGCCAGCGGACCATGGTGCGATGCACCGCGCCCGCCATCAGCGCCAGCATCGCGCCATGCAGGCAACAGCGAACAGGTCGCGGCAGGGGCGATAGCCCGCAACTCTCACCAGGGTCGCGTGCCGCAACGCGGCCACCTGTGCCGCCGAATCCCACTTATCCCACTTAATCCCACCGAATCCCGCTTCAAGATTAAATTCTGTCCGAGGAGGAAGACGAAACCGGACCGCGACCTCTATGAGAAATCCGGGCGAGACCCGCCGGCTGCATTTCGTTCGCCGCACCACTATCCTGCTGCTGATCGGAACGGATCGACCCGCGCCGGTCGCCCCTGTTGCCGGAGGCAAGACGCGTGCCCCAGAGCGAGAACTTCATCTCGTCAAGCCGTGAGCGATCCGCTGCTCCAGCCCTTCCGGCTGAAGCACCTCACCCTCAAGAACCGCATCATGAGCACGAGCCACGCCTGCGGCCTCGCCGAGGGCGGCATGCCGAGCGAGCGCTATCAGCGCTATCACGAGACGAAGGCGAAGGGCGGGATTGCGCTCACCATGTTCGGCGGCTCGTCCAACGTCTCGCCCGAGTCCGCGTGGCAACTGCCGCAGATCAACCTCTACGACGAGCGCGTCGTCGAGCGCTTCCAGCGGTTCTCGCGGCGCATCCACGCCCACGGCGCTGCCCTGATGTGCCAGGTAAGCCATGTCGGCGGGCGGGGCGAGCCCTACGCGGGCGCGGCGCTCGCGCCCATCGGTCCGTCGCCCGTGCGCGAGACGCTACATCGGGCTTTCGCGAGGGAAATGGACGAGCGCGACATCGCGCGGGTCGTGGCCGACTTCGCCGAGGCGGCGGCGCGGTGCAAGGAGGGCGGGCTCGACGGCATCGAGACCTTCGCCGGCGCGCACCTCATCGGTCAGTTCCTCTCGCCGGCGACCAATCGCCGCAGCGACAAGTTCGGCGGCTCGGTCGAGAACCGCTGCCGTTTCGGGCTGATGGTGCACGAGGCGATCCGCAAGCGCGTGGGCGAGGACTTCATCGTCGGCATGCGCTTCTCATCGATGAGGCCGGCCCGCACACATCACCTTCGCGGACGGCCTGAAGATCGCCGCCATCTTCGAGGCGTCGGGCACATCGACTCTTCAACGCGATCTACGGCCGCATCGACACGGAGCTCAAGCTCGCCGTGGACTGCATGCCGGGCATGGCTCAGCCGAGGCGCCGTTCCTGGCCCGCGCCGGGGCCTTCAAGCAGGCGGTGGGGCTGCCCGTCTTTCACGCGACGCGCATTACGTCGCTGGAGACGGCGCGGCACGCGATCCGCGAGGGCCTGCTCGACATGGTGGCGATGACCCGCGCGCACATCGCGGACCCCGAGTGGTGGCCAAGCTCGCGCGTGGGGAGGAAGAGCGCGTGCGCCCTGCGTAGGGGGCCACCCATTGCATGAGCCCGCTGCGCCCCACCTGCATTCACAATCGTTCACCGGCCACGAAGCGGGTTTGCCGCACGCGATCGAGCGCGCCGGCAAGAGGCGCCGCGTGCTGTCGCGGGCGGCGGGCCGGCCGGGCTGAGGCCGCGCGGGTGTGTGCCGGCGCGGCCACGACGTGCAACTTTGCGAAGCGTCGGAAGGGCTCGCGGGAGGTGCTCGTGGCCGCGCAGGCAAGCTGGCGGAGCGGCTCCCGGCATCGTCGATGGCGGCTGCCGTGAGCTGGGCGGCCGGGTGGAGGTCAGCTTCAGTCGCGCGTGAGCGGACTCGATCGGCGCGAGCAGGCGATGTCGTCATCGTCGCGACCGGCGGAGTCCGACTCGACTGGATCGATGGCGCCGCGCACTGACACCAGCGTTGGGACGTGCTAACGGGCGCGGTGAGCGGGCGAGGACCGATAGTCTACGACGGGACCTGTGCCGCCACGCGGCGCTCACGCGGCGGAGGCGATCAGTGCAGCGCTTGGCGGGGAGGTGGCGTGTCTCGGCCTCGACGGCATCTCGCGCTGGAGAGGTCCACGCAGAGCAGGTCGTCGTGGCGGCGCGCCGACGAGAACATAAGAGATCGGCACCACGAGACAAGCATCGATTACGGCAACCCGTCGCCGAATCCGCCGACACGGACATCTGCGAGGACTCGAGCACATCAGGCGTGGACGCCGCTTAGCGTGTCTGCGCGCGAGGCAACACGCGCGGCTGCGCGTGACGTATCCGCAAACGATCGTTACGGACGAGGAGGAGTGAGCAGCGAGACGCGGCCGAATCGTCGGTCGAGCACGGGACCCGCCGCGCCGACGCTTCTTACACGTGCTCTCGCGAGATACGCGTACTCGAACCGGGGCGCGTCGATCAGCAGGCTCTGCTCGCGGGCGCGCCGCCGCCGGAGCCGATGGCGACGGCTATCGGCTTTCCATTCCGCTCGGCGACGCGGTCTCCAGCCGCAACATCTACGCCGCGGTGCTCGACGCGTTCCGCCTGTGCGTACGCTTTAGGCTGTGAGGGGTGGTCAGGCGCAGACGCGTCAGCGACGCGCGGGCCGCGCGCCGGCCGCGCATGAGCTGCGAGAAGAAGACCAGGCCCAGCACCGCCAGGCCGGCGGGATAGATGAGCTCCTTGGGCGGCAGGTCGACCTGCTCCACGTCGACGCCGGTGACATAGTCGCCCCAGTCGATGCCCGCCTTCTCCCCCAACCCCTCGAAGGCGATGTCCACCACCGCATAGCGGCCGTCGTCCTCGCGCGCGAGCCCGACCCCGAAGGTCGCCGCCGGCGTTGCCGCCTGCGCCGCCGGGGTCTCCAGCACGAACAGCTTGAAGCGCTCGCCGTAGTTGGTCTCGCGCGTCACGTGCAGCGGACGGAGCGGCCGGGCTCTGGCGTGAATTCGCCGGAGGCGAAGGCTTCGAATGCGATCGCTGGAGGCGGGGCGATCTCGTCCATGAAGAAGTCGGGGCGGAACAGCATGAAGCAGGCCGCCGCGAGCAGCACCGCCTCGTACCAGCGCACCTTGACGAACATCCAGCCCTGGGTGAGCGAGCTGAAGGCGAGGATCGCGAGCAGCGACATGACAACCACCAGGGCGCCTTGCCAGATGCTCTCGATGCGATCAGCAGCAGCTCCGTGTTGAACAGGAGACCAGCGGGAGGATGGCCGTGCGGATGTCGTACAAGAAGGACTGGACGCCGGTCTTCAGCGGGTCGGCCTGGATATGGCCGAGGGCCGCGAAGGCGGCAAGGCAGACGGTGGCGTCGAATCCGCCAGAGGCCGTATAGAAGACGTAGAGGTGGGACGGCGATCAGCGCAGGACCAGCCCCGATGCGTTCCCAGCTCGACCAGCACGCCCGCCAGCAGGGAGGCGACCACAGGTAGTTGGCGGTGGTCGGCAGCCCAGCCGAGGACGATGCAGAGGATCGCGGTCAGCCCCAGCAGGATGTAGAAGTTGCCGCCGGCGATCGCTCGACGCACGACCACCATGGCGTCGTTAGAGGCCAGTGGAGGAGACGGCGCGACGATGATGCAGGCGGCGGCGACGGCGACGGGCGATGCAAGTGCGGCGCCCGGCCAGCCATGCCGACATATATTGTCGAGTGAAGCCGTCGCGCAGCGCCTCGCCAGGGGCTGGCCGCCGCCGCGGACGGAACGAGACGATCCGCCGGCGAAGCGATGATCGCCCTATCCACCGGGAGGATCGCAGGAGAAGACCGCGCATGTGCGCGCTCCATCCAGCGTTCGACCATCAACAGCATAGACACAGGATGACGATGGGGATCAGGTGGTGTCGCCGCGCCGCTGAGAAGGTCGTGCGCAGCGGCGGGACCTCCGCGCGGGCAGGCCGGACGAGGCGAGCTTCTTCGCCGTGCAGATGGAGAGATGTAGAGCAGCGCGAGATAGCGTGAGCGCGGCGGGGATCGCCGGGTGCCGCGACCACCGCGAAATACGAGATGCGTGATGACTCGCGATGATGAGGAGGCGGCGGCTCCCATGATCGGCTGCATGCGCTGCGCGTTGTCGAGGGCCCGCGACCTCGATGGCGCCAGCCTTCACCGCAGGCATGCGATCCGCCGCAATGACGTGGATCGTGAGGTGCCGGTGGTGACGACATGGCGATCGAGAGCGGAGATCATGCCGTCATGCGGACGAACCAGGATCGCCGCCGCTTGTGGCCGGCCGCCGCGTGTAACGCACCACCATGGCGTAAGGAGAGGGCGAGGAAATATTCCCGGCGCGGCCTTGTCGAGCAGGCGCCGAAAGAGCTACGAACAGAGACGAAGCTGACCGAGACGGGCTGATGGGATGCCGACGACCGCTTCACCGTCAGCCATTGTAGCGATCAGCCGGTTCATCAGGCTCAGCCCCTTGTGGACACGAATCCGGCATCGAGCAGGCCGATAGATCGAGAATAGACCAGGACGACCGCACACGGGCGGCGACAGCGAATGCGATCGCCCGCCGCGCGTGCGTCGAGCCGGCAGCCGCATGCCGACGCCGCGAGGTATGGCTTCCACCGGATGCCGTTCCAGAGACGTAGAGGATGCCGTGGCGCGAGCACCAGGCCGTCCCAGCGATGAACAGCGGTAGAAGGCGGCGGAGGTCAGCGGCCTCGCGCAGAGCGAGTTGTCCCGGGGCGGCTCAGACGCCCGCTCGGCCCCTAGCCGCGCGAGAGCGGCTACATCAGGATAAGACAGAGCATGCGCGCGAACGCGAGGTGGTAATGCCGCGCGCGCGCTGGACATCGCCGATGATGATGGCGACAGGGTCGAGCATGAAGGGAGAGGGACCAGAGGCGATCCAGAGCTGATAGATCGACTACAGGAAGCAGAGCGATACTGCGACAAATGGCCAGCCGCGCCCTGCCGACTCCCCTGGGGTATCTCTTGACCTTCTCCCAGTGTCCGTGTGGGTCGACATCTCAGCTGTGGCCCGCATTAGTTCTTCCTTCTCTGGTCATCTCTCTTCTTCCCGTTCGCCCATTCCGGCGCGTTCGTCGTCCCCTTCGTTCCGCCCTCCTCGACAGTCGAAAAGCTAACGGACCGGCACTCCGTGCGGGGATGCCGGCCGCCTAGGCTCGGGGCTACATCGAGCCGCTGTTCGCGTGTAGTACTACTTCGCTCGCAAGCCCGGATGGAGCGGTCGCCGAGAGCCGTCTTTTCTTGGATCATGTGCGCCGGATCGCGAGGTTGCGAGGCGTGGATGCAGACCCACCCGGTCTGGAAGCAGGCCTCACATGAGTCTTCTCCATCACCGCAGCGGTGATCCTCGTAGACCACCTCCTCGGGCACGTTTCTCGTGGCTGACGAAGGTCGCCATCACGCCGAAGGTCGTCACGTTCCGCTCGGTGGTCTTGTAGGTGCCGGCGGGGATGGTGTTGAAGGCGTAGTAGGGATTGTCCGCCACCAGCTTCTGTCGACCTCGCCGGTGAGGTTGACGATGTAGGCGCTGCAGCCGTCCCGTCGCCACGGACACGCCGGCATTCGGCACGACCGACGGTGTAGCCATAGGCGTCGATCTGCCGTCGCAGAGCGCCTGGGACTGCTCGTCAGGTCAGCTCGGTCGCCACAGCGAAGTCGTCGGCAGTGAGCCGTAGCCTTCCATCAGCACCTCGGTCGTGCCGCGCTGGCCCGAGCCGGGTTGCCGATGTTGACACGCTTGCCCTTGGTTTGGGTGAAGGAACCGATGATCCGACCCGTCGGCGGCGATCAGATGAAGGGCTCGCCGTGCACGGAGAAGACCGCGCGCAGGCCCGGGCAGTTCGTTGACTTCTCGGAGCTGCCGTTGACCGCATGGAAATGCCAGTCGGGACTGGGGCGACGCCGAAGTCGAGCTCGCCCTGACAGATCTGGACGATGTTGTAGGTGAGCCCGCCGGTGACGGCGCCAGCGCAGCGGATGCCGTGCTGCGGCCCGACTTGCGGCCCTCCGCGGCCTCCTTGTGGACCATGCGGCAGACCGAGTTGCCGACCACGAAATAGACCGCCGGTCGGGCCGCGGTACCGATGGAGATAAACCTCTTCTCCTGCGCGCTCGCCTCGCGCGGCGGTTGCCGAGGTCAGGCCCATGAGGGCCGCCGCGGCCAGCGCGCACGTCGTGAGTCTCAGTAGCTTCATGATTGTCCTCCTCGCGATTTCGGTGTTGGAACACTTAACGTCTATGCGGACCGGATACATGCTAACGTCTCAGCGGATCTCGACGTGATCGGCGCGAGGGTCTCGCCGCGTTCCGCCACGCGCGCCATCGGCGACGGGAGATCATCTCCCCCGATCGGGTCATCCGCAAGAGGAACGGAAGCGCCGTGCCAGAGTCGCGGGGCGCGAATCGTGGGCGGCCCAGCTCGGCGAGGAGCCGGGCGAGATCAGCGCAATGAATCAGCACCGGCCTCGGCCTTTCGTCGAAGGCGGCCTCCACGCGACGGGCGAGCCTGCCTCGCTGTCGCAGCGAAAGCTGCGCGGGTAGCCGCAGCTTGGGCGACGGCGGCGAAATCCACATTGGGCGAGACGGTCGCCTGACCGCCGTCGAATCGTGCACGCCGCTTTGTCGAGCACGGCATGGATCAGATTGTCAGGCGCGTGGGCGCGATGTCGCCACGGTACCGAGCTCATCAGCGCCGCGCCGTCGCCGTCCAGCACCAGCACAGGGCGCTCTGTGTTGAGGGCAAGCCGAGGCCCATCGCCGATGCGCAGCCCATGGAGCCCCACCTGATGAGAGCTGCTGCGACGGCGGTCGAAGGGCTCATGTGAAGAGCTCGCGCCCGCTCTTGCCGGTGGTCGCCACTGACAGCGGCGGCGGCTGGCACAAGCGCCTGAACGCAGCGCAGCAGATCGATCCGCGCGGGCCGTCGCCACCCTGACGCAGGTCCGCGACCTCGCCGCGCGGGTGGGATCGGTTGATCCGGTTGGTCGAGTGCCGTCGTCACGAACGCTGCCCTTCTCCATGATCAGCGCAGAACGCAACTCGTCCGCCCGCCATGGGCCCGCATCGGCCCGGTCGAGCGCGGCCGCCACGGCGTCAACCTCCTTGGGGAAGCCGGCGTGACGATGGCGATCGTGTCGAGGAGCGATCCCGTCACCTCGCCATCAGCTCGTGTTGCGGCTCGTCCTTGAGCCCGCTGGCCGCGCCAGGTGACGATCAGGAGCGTCGGGATGCGGAAGGGGTGATTGAGGGAGGTCAGCGGGTTGACGTGTATGCCGGACCGGAGTTCTGGCACATCACGACCGTGCGCCGCCCTGCCAGCCAGGCGCCCGCGCCCACCGCCAGGCCTCGCCCTCGCTCGCCGCGCCGACGTAGTTGAGCGCGGGGCAGAGATCACCCGGTTGATCAGCGGAGTCAGGAACGAGCAGGGGACGACGGCGCGGCGTAGAACGAGAACCCCCGTTCCTGCGCCGGTTCCAGGAAGCGTCGGCCGCGATCATTCAGATACTCCGACGGGAGATTGCGGGGCATGATAAACCGCGGCAGACGCCGTTTTGGTTGATCTCGCTCGACAAGTGCCCTGATCGGGGGACACGGCATTGACAGGGGCCTGCGTTCGATAGACCGTCCGAAACAGGCTCCGGGCGTGGTGCGCCCGCGCGGGCCGGCCGCCGTCACGACGCAGGAGTCGACCGGTTGCGCCGCTACCTGCTCCTCTACCGGTTCCTTATCGTCAATATCGTGGGCGCAGCCCTGCTCGGGCTCGCGGGCGCACAGGGCTGGCTTGCCCGGCTCGTAGAGGCGGATCCCACCGGCCTCGTCTTCGTCATCTTCGGTGTCTTTGCGGTGGGCCTCGCGCTCTGCGGATACCGTTTGTTCAAGACGAGCGCGGCCCTCAACAAGCTGGAAGAGGGCGAAACGGCAGACCTTCCCGCCGCCTGGACCCGTACGCCCATCCGCCCGGAATTCAAGGCCGAGGCGCTCAAGGCACGCCTCTTCAGCCGCATCGCGGTGGTGCGGCAGATCGCCTCCGCGCTCGTCGTGCTCGGTCTGATCGGCACCGTGACCGGTTTCATCATCGCGCTCTCCGGGGTTTCGGCGGAGGATGCGGGCACGCTCGCTGCCGTACAGCCGATGATTTCGACCCTCATCAGCGGCATGTCGGTCGCGCTTTACACGACCCTGGAGGGCGCCGTGCTGGGCCTGTGGCTCACCGTCAACTACCGTATGCTGGCGACCGGCACCGCCACCCTCTACAGCGAGCTCCTCGCGGCCGATGGACGAGTTTGACGACGACAGCGGCACGATCTTCCGCGATGTCACTCTGTTGGCGCTCGCAGCCTTTGTCGCGATGGTAGCTCATGCTGTTGCCGTTCCTTAATCCGGGTGCCGAAGCCGAGAGCGAGGCCGAAGGGATCAGCGATCCCGGCAATGTGATCATCGAGCTTGTGTGGGCGGCCGATCGCGACGCCGATATCGATCTCTGGGTCAAGGCGCCGGACAGGTTGCCGGTCGGCTTCCCCAACAAGGGCAACGAGGTGGTCAATCTATTGCGCGACGATCTCGGCTTGTTTCAAGACCTTACCGACATCAATTACGAGATTGTCTACAGTCGGGGCATCGTGCCTGGCGAATGGATCGTCAATGTCCAGGCCTACCGCCTGGAGGATCCGATCCAGCCGGTTCCGGTACAGGTCCAGGTGGTGGTCAGCGTCAAGCGCGAGGGCGAGAACAGGCCGACGCCGATCCTGGAAAAGGAGGTCGAGCTGCGCTATCCGCGCCACGAGACGACCGTGTTTCGCTTCGCGTTGACCGGCAAGGGCGCGCTCGTGCACGGCAGCGTCAACGACGTCAGGCTCTCGCTGATACGGGAATACGCCCAGTCTCAGCTGCGCTCCCGTGAGGTGCGGCCGGGTGGATAGCTTCGCCTACCTCTATGTCGCCCTTGCGCTGGTAGGCGCCGCGCTCGCGAGTATTGCGGTCTGGTCCCGGCGGCGGGCGCTCTGGAAGGCCGCCGCCGTGGGTTTGCTCGCTGCCCTCGTCGTGGTCGGCTATTTCAGCTATTCCATGCTGCTCTCGCGGCCGAAGATGCTCTCCCCCGAATTGGACGACGTGGCGGGCGCACGAGTGCTCTCGGCCGCACTGCGCGAGGACGAAGCCATCTATCTCTGGCTTTCCGTCGAGGGAACGCCGCGATTCTACGCGTTGCCCTGGGATCAGGCAGCCGCCCAGCGGCTTCAGTCGGTCATGCGCGAGACGCGGCGTTCGGGCCACGACGTGGTAATCCGCTCGACCGAACCGGGCAACGATTCGGCCGAGTCCGAGGAGGAGACGCCGGAAGTCCACACGTTCTACGCGGTGCCGCCGCCGATCATGCTGCCGACGAAGCGGCTCCACGCGATCCGCGGGCCCGCAGGCGAGATGTGACCGTGAGCGACGCGAGCGCCAGTGAGGCGATCGAGGCTGCGCCGGCGACGCGGCGCGCCGCAGCGCCCTATGCTTCACACCCCGAGCAGAGCCGCGGGCGCCTCTATCCGGAGCCGGAAAGCCGCACTCGGACGGCCTTTCAGCGCGACCGCGACCGGATCATCCACTGCGCGGCGTTTCGGCGTCTGCAGCACAAGACCCAGGTCTTCGTCTATCACGAGGGGGATCACTACCGCACCCGGCTGACCCACAGCCTGGAGGTGGCGCAGATCGCGCGCTCCATCAGCCGCGTCCTCGGTGTGGACGAAGACCTCGCCGAGGCGCTTGCGTTGGCCCACGATCTCGGGCATCCGCCCTTCGGCCACGCCGGGGAGGCGGCGCTCGATCAAGCGATGGCGCCATACGGCGGCTTCGACCATAACGCCCAGACCGTACGCATCCTGACGTCCCTGGAGCACCGCTATAACGGCTTCGACGGCCTGAACCTGACCTGGGAGACCCTGGAAGGGGTGGCGAAGCACAATGGGCCCCGTCCAACGGATGCCGTGCCGGGCGACATCGAGGCATACTCGGCCCGGCACGACCTGGAACTCCACACCCATGCCGGCCCCGAGGCCCAGATCGCGGCGCTGGCAGACGATATCGCCTATAACAACCACGACGTGGATGACGGGCTGCGCGCCGGCCTCTTCACCGTCGACGACGTGCGGGACGTCCCTCTCGTGGGCGCGATTCTCGATGACGCGACCGCTGACCATCCGGGTGGCGACGAGGGCCGCCTCATTCACGAGACCGTCCGCCGCATGATCGGGGCCATGGTCGAGGACGTGATCGATACAAGCCGGCAGCGCCTGGAGGAGGCCAAGCCAAGGGACGCGGAGGCCGTGCGCGCGCATGGTGCGCCGCTGATCGCTTTCTCGGCGACCATGCAGGCCCAGGGAGAGGCCTTGAAGGCATTCCTGCACGAGCGCATGTATCGTCATCACAAGGTCAATCGGATGGCCAGCAAGGCACGCCGGACCGTGCGCGAGCTCTTCGAGCTTTTCATCGACGAGCCCCAATGCCTGCCCGAGGAGTGGTGGGGCCGGTGCGACGGCGTGCGGACAGTGACGACGGCGCGCGTCGTCGCCGATTACGTTGCCGGAATGACGGATCGCTTCGCCATCCAGGAACATCGCAATCTTTTCGATACGGTGCTGTGGAGATGAATGTTTTCAGCTATTTGTCAGATGTTGTTCAGGTTGAGATTGAGGCGATGAGCGGGGCTGGCCTGCTGCCTCGCGGGCTCGATCTCTCGGCTGTTTCGGTCGAGCCTCCGCGCGAGGCAGAGCACGGCGATGCGGCGTGCAATGCGGCACTGGTCCTCGCCAAGCAGGCGCGACGCAAGCCGCGCGAAATCGCCCAGAATTTGGCTGAGCGGCTGCAGGGGCGCGCAGACATTCGTGCCGTCGAAGTGGCCGGCCCCGGCTTCGTCAACCTCAGGCTCACGGACGAGTTCTGGTGGGCGCGGCTGGCGGAGCTGCTCCAGACCGGCCCAGGGTACGGCGCCACAGACCTCGGCCGCGGCCGGGCGGTCAATGTCGAGTACGTCTCGGCCAACCCGACGGGGCCGCTCCACGTCGGGCACGCCAGGGGCGCGGTGGTGGGCGATGCCCTCGCCAACCTGCTCTCGCATATGGGTTTCGCGGTGACGCGCGAATATTACGTGAACGACGCCGGCGCGCAGGTCGATACGCTGGCCCGCTCGGTCCACGCCCGCTACCGCGAGGCGTGCGGCGAGACGATCGGTGCCATTCCCGAGGGGCTCTATCCGGGAGACTATCTGGTGCCCGTCGGCGAGGCGCTTGCGGCCCGCGACGGCCGCCGCTGGCTCGAAGAGCCCGAATCGGCCTGGCTGCCCGAGATCCGCCGCTTTGCCACCGACGCCATGATGGACCTCGTGCGAGCCGATCTCGAAGCGCTGGGTGTGCGCCACGATCTGTTTCGCTCGGAGCGCGCGCTGGTCGGCGAGGGCCGCGTCGATGACGCGTATGCGGCGCTGGAGGGGTCCGATCTCATTTACCGCGGCGTACTGGAGCCGCCCAAGGGCAAGCGCGATGAGGACTGGGAGCCGCGCGAACAGAGTCTCTTCCGCGCCACCGCCTTCGGCGACGATACGGACCGGCCGCTCAGGAAGTCGGACGGCACCTGGACCTACTTCGCCACCGATATTGCCTATCACCGCGACAAGATCGAGCGCGGCTTCACCGACCTGATCGACGTCTGGGGCGCCGACCACGGCGGCTACGTCAAGCGAATGAAGGCTGCTGTATCAGCGCTTTCCGGCGATTCGGCGAGCCTCGACGTGAAGATCTGTCAGATGGTGAAGTTGCTCGACGGCGGCGAGCCGGTGGCGATGTCGAAGCGGGCCGGGCGCTTCGTCACCTGCGCGATGTCGTCGATGAGGTCGGGCGCGACGTCGTCCGATTTATCATGCTGACCCGCCGCAACGATGCGCCGCTCGAATTCGATCTCAACCGGGTTACCGAGCAGTCGCGGGACAATCCTGTCTTCTACGTTCAGTATGCCCATGCCAGGGCGTGCTCGGCGCTGCGCCGCGGGGCGGAGATCGTGCCCGAGCCCGAGCTTGCGCTTGCCGCTCTCGCCCGCGTCGACCTCGCGTGCCTGGACGATCCGGCCGAACTCGACCTGATCCGCCTGCTCTGCCAATGGCCACGGGTGCTGGAGGGCGCGGCGCTCACCCACGAGCCGCACCGGATCGCCTTTTATTTGCATGACCTTGCGGGCGCCTTTCATCTGCTCTGGACCAGGGGCAAGGACGACCCGCGGCTTCGCATCGTCGATGGCGAGCGACTTGCGGAGACACGCGCCCGGCTCGCATTGATAAGCGCCCTCAAGATCGTTATTGCGGAGGGGCTGGCATTGTTCGGAGTCGAGCCGGTGCAGGAGATGCGATGAGCGTCGGCGAAGACGGACCCGAGACTCCGTCGGCGCCCGAGTCGCCGAGCCCGGAGCCGCCGCAAGAACCGACGGAGCCTGCCGTCGGGGAAGCGGCGGAAAGCGGGCGCCCCCGGCTGCTTCCGGTGTGGATACTTCTCGGCGCCGCCGCGCTCTCGGGTGGCGCTTGGGCGGTGACCGAGCACATGGGGAGCGGGCCGCCTCCCGACGAGGCCTCGGTGCGGCTCATCACCGCGTCGGCCGAGCCCTGGAAGGTCCGTCCCGCCGATCCGGGCGGAATGGAAATCCCGAACCAGGGCACGTTGATCTACGAGACGCTGACGACGGCCGATCCCGAGGAAGCGCCAGAGCGGGTCCTGCCGCCGCCGGAAGAGCCCATGAGTCCACCGCAACCTGAAGCAGACCGCGCCGAAGAGCTGGCGGTCGCAGCATCGGGGGTAGAGAGAGACCCCGCCGCGCTGCAACCGGACGCAGGCGGCGTCGACGAGCCGGCAGCCCGCCCCGATCGATGAGGCGCCGACACCGCCTGAAGCACGAATCAGGGGTAATTGAGCCCCAAGCGACGGAACCCGAAGCGCCGATGGGTGAGGCGGTCGTGAGGCCGCATCCACCGAAACCCGGAACGCTGGCCGCTATTCAGATCGATGTAACGCCTCTGCCGGATCTCGATGAGCCGGCCATGGTCGAAGAGGCGCCGCCGCATGAGCCTGAGACACCAGCCACAGTCGAAGAATTGCCGGCGCTGGATCCGGAGACGCTGGCCCTGGTCGAGGAAATACTGCAGCGAGAGGCTGAGACATCTTCAGCCCCCTGCACAGGAGGAGTACGCTCGGCAGGAGTACGTAGGCTCGGTGCCGCTCCCCCTCTACAAGCCGGTCAGCCTCGCGCGGACCGCGCCGGCCGAGCGGCCGGTTGACGATGTCGCTTCGAAAGCGCGGGAAGCCGCGCCAGAGCCAGTGCAGTCGGATTCTTCCCGCACGTGGCGCTACGTCCAGCTCGGCGCCGCCAACTCCAGGAGCTCGCTGGAAGGCCACTGGGAGATGCTGCGCCGCCGTCACAATGACGTGCTCGTCGGCCTCAGCCCGCTGATCATGCCGGTGGATAGCGGCGACAGCGGTATTACCTACCGGCTGCGCGCCGGCCCTCTCAGCGACGCGGGTGCGGCGCAGCAGGTCTGCGCGCAACTCAAGGCGCGCGGGCTCGCGTGCTTCGTGCCTCGGGATTGAGTCCGGCGTGATGGCGCGTGCCGCGCCGCGGGCGATGGTACTCGGTTGTGCGGGCGAGGCGCTCGACGATGGCGAACGCCGCTTTCTGGCTGACGTCGATCCGGCGGGCTTCATATTGTTCAAGCGAAACTGCGAGAGCCCGGCACAAACTCAGGCGTTGATCGGGGCCCTCCGCGAGGCGGTGGGCCGACCCGACGCGCCGGTCCTGATCGATCAGGAGGGGGGGCGCGTGGTCCGGCTCGGCCCTCCCCACTGGCGCGCTCCGCCGGCGCCGGCGCTGCTCGGCGCGTTGGCAGAAGTCGACGGGGATGCTGGCGTTCGCGCTGCCTGGCTCAATGCGCGCCTGGTGGCGGTGGATCTGCTCGCGCTCGGATTTACCGTCAACTGCGTGCCGGCGCTGGATCTCCGCTTCGCCGGCGCGAACAAGGTCGTCGGCGACCGCTCGTTCGGTGCCGACCCGCGATTGGTGGCGCGGCTCGGCCGCGCGGTCGCGGACGGTTTGCGGGCCGGCGGAATCGTCCCTGCCGTAAAGCATCTACCCGGCCACGGACGAGCGACTGCCGATAGCCACGCGGTGCTACCCCGAGTGACGCGCCGCTCAAGGCGTTGCGGGCCCGTGACTTTGTGCCGTTTCGCGCGCTCCGCGACGCGCCCGTGGGCTTGACGGCGCATGTCTGCTACGCCGCGCTCGATCCCGAGAGGCCGGGCACGCTCTCACCTAAGGTGATAGGAGAGGCGGTGCGGGGCGCCATCGGGTTCGACGGCTTGTTGGTCACTGACGATCTGTCCATGGGAGCGTTGACCGGATCGGTCGGCCAGCGCGCATCCGCCGCGCTCGCCGCCGGCTGCGACTTGGCCCTTCACTGCAACGGCATACGCGACGAAATGGAGGAGGTCGCGGCGGCGGCGCCGAAGCTCGCCGGCCGTGCGCGGGAGCGGTTCGACCGCATGCTCGCGACGCGGAGCGCACCCGACACGTTCGACGAAGCCGAGGGCCTTCGCGAGTTGGATGCCTTGCTCGCCCAGGTGACGCCGCAGTGATCGAGGCATGGCTCCTCGCCGCATCGGTTTGGGTGATACCGGTGCTGTTTGCAATCACGCTGCACGAGGCCGCGCATGGCTGGGCTGCGCTCAAGCTGGGCGACGACACGGCGGCGAGGCTCGGGCGCATTACCCTCAATCCGCTCAAGCATGTTCATCCGGTGGGCACGGTCCTGTTGCCCGGGGCCCTGATTGCGCTTGGCGCGCCGTTCGTATTCGGCTTTGCGAAACCCGTGCCGGTCAACCCGGCGAGGCTTCGCAACCCGCGGGGCGGCATGGTCCTGGTGGCGCTGGCCGGGCCGGGGATGAACATCCTTCTGGCCTGCCTCTCGGCGCTGCTGCTCCACGCGGCGGCGGTCTTTCCGCCGGTGTTCGCGGAGTGGTGGCGGGCGACGTTCACCCTTGGCATCGCCATCAATCTGGTGCTGGCCATCTTCAACATGCTGCCGGTGCCGCCGCTGGACGGCGGCCGCGTGGTGCACGGGCTGCTCCCGCCGCGCTCAGCCGAACGTTTCGCGCGACTCGAGCGCTTTGGTATCATCGTCGGTGCTGGTCGGATTCTTTGTCGTGCCGCTGATTGCGGCGGAGTTCGGCACCGCGTTCAACCCGTTGGCCGAAATTGTGCTGCCGCCGATGGCAGCGGGCTTCGAACTGATCGTCGACCTGTTCGGCGTGGAGGCACTGGTGTCATGGCCCATCTGACGCCGCTAGAAGACGACGCCGGCCGGCGGGGTACAGCCACGCCCCGTCCCGGTGCAGCCGAGGATGAGTCTCAGCTGATCGTCAATCTCGACGGCTTCGAGGGTCCGCTCGATCTGCTGCTTACGCTCGCCCGCACGCAGAAGGTCGACCTCGCGCGCATCTCCATACTGGCGCTGGCCGAGCAGTATCTGGCCTATGTCACACAGGCCCGGCGGCTCCGCATCGAACTCGCGGCCGGCTATCTGGTCATGGCGGCGTGGCTCGCCTACCTCAAGTCGCGGCTGCTCTTGCCCGACGAGGAGCCCGACGCCGAGGAGCCGAGCAGCACCGAGATGGCGGCGGCGCTCGCCCGCAGGCTGCGGCGACTGGCAGCGATGCGCGATGCCGCAGCGACCCTGATGGACCGCCCGCAACTTGGCCAGGATGTGTTCGCCGCCGGCAGAGCCGAGGGCCTGCCGGTGCACGAGGAGGCGCTTCACGAAAGTACGCTCCACGAGCTGCTGCGAGCCTATGCCGCCCACCGCATCCGACGCGAACCCCGACGCCTGCTGATCGAGCTCAGCGCCTATCACGCTATGGAAGACGCGTACCGGCGCATGTCGCAGTTGCTGGGAAGCACGCCGGATTGGGAGACCCTGGCGCGCTTCTTGCCCCGCGGCACTGCTGCCGAAAGCGACGCGATGGCCCGCTCCGGCGTGGCGAGCACACTGGCTGCATCTCTGGAGCTCGCGCGCGAGGGCCGCCTGCAGATTCGCCAATTGGAGCCGTTCGGCCCGATCTATCTTCGCCGGAGGCGAGAAGAACCATGACCACCGATCCGCTAGAGACTTCGCCCTCTGTGGAACCCACCGAGGACGACGAGCGCGCGGCCCGCGCCTCCCGCATTGTGGAGGCCGTGATCTTCGCAGCGGGCCGGCCCGTCGATGCCGCCACTTTGGCGGCGCAGTTGCCGGAAGGCACCGATGTCGAAGCGGGGCTCGCCAGGCTCGCGGCGCATTACCAGCACCGCGGAGTCCACTTGGTGAAGGTCGCGGGCGGCTGGACATTCCGCACCGCTCCCGATCTGGCGGAGCACCTGACCGTGCATCGCGTCGTCCGCCGGCGCCTCTCGCGTGCAGCGCTGGAGACGCTCGCCATCATCGCCTACCACCAGCCGGTGACGCGGGCGGAGGTTGAGGAGATTCGCGGCGTCCACCTGGGGCGGGGCACGCTCGACCTGTTGCTGGAGGCGGGCTGGATCGCGCCGAAGGGGCGCCGGCGCACGCCGGGCCGGCCCGTGACGTGGGTCACCACGCCGGCGTTCATGGAGCATTTCGGCCTGGAGAGTCTCGACGACCTCCCCGGCGTCGACGAACTGGAGGCTGCCGGTCTCCTGGAAAGCGCCGGTCCGCAGGCCGGGGAGACAGGCGAGGCGCTCACCCGGCTGCCGCTCGAGGATGATGGCGGGGGCGCGCCGGACTTTGCCGGAGAGCCCGAGGAGAGTGAGTCCGCGGAAGCAGCGTCAACGACGGTGGTGACGCTCTCCGGCCGCGGCAGCACCGCTTAGCCTGACACCGCCGCGGGGGTGCGCCCCGCCCCAGCCAGCTCTACTCAGCCGCTTCGGCAGGGACTTCCGCCGGGGTGACGCGCGCGGCGCAGTACTTGAATTCCGGAATCTTGCCGATGGGATCGAGGGCCGGATTGGTCAGCATGTTGCTGGCAGCTTCGGCAAAGCAGAACGGGATGAAGACGACGCCTGCGGGAACGCCGGCGTCGGCGCGGGCACGAAGCCCGATGGCGCCGCGCCGGGTCTCGACCGTGATCGGCGCTCCCGGGTCGATGTGCATGCGCTCGAGCTCGGCCGGCGCGAGATGGGCGACGGCTTCGGGCTCGAGATGGTCGAGCACGGAGGCACGGCGGGTCATTGCGCCGGTGTGCCAATGCTCGAGCATCCGGCCCGTCGTCAGCACCATCGGGAACTCGTCATCGGGGGATTCGTCCGGCGGCACGATTCCCGCGGGCACGAGCTTGCCCCGCTTGCTCGGGGTCGGATAGCCGTCTTCGAAGATGACGTCGTGGCCGGGCTCGTCCTCGCCGCTACAGGGGTAGGTGACGGCGCTTTCCCGGCGAAGCCTCTCCCAACTGATGTTGTCGAACGAGGGCATGCAGCCTGCCATCTCGGCGAAGACATCGGCCGGGCCGCCATAGTTCCAGTCGAGCCCGATGCGGCGTGCGATCTCCTGGATGATCCACCAGTCCTGCCTGGCGCCGTCAGGCATTGTGAGGGCAGTGCGGCCCATCTGGACCTGGCGGTTGGTGTTGGTGACCGTGCCGTCCTTCTCGGGCCAAGCGGAGGCCGGCAGCACCACGTCGGCGTAGCACGCGGTCTCGGTGAGGAAGAGCTCCTGCACGACGAGATGGTCGAGCGAAGCGAGCGCTTCGCGCACATGCCGCAGGTTCGGGTCCGACATCGCCGGGTTTTCGCCCATGATGTACATGCCCTTGATGGCACCCTCATGGGCGGCGTTCATCACCTCGACCACGGTGAGGCCCGCGTTCGGGTCGAGCTCGGCCCCCCAGAAATCCGAAAACTTCTCGCGCCGGGTGGGATCGGTCACCGGCTGGTAGTCCGGATACATCATGGGGATGAGCCCGGCGTCGGAGCGCCCTGCACGTTGTTCTGCCCGCGCAGCGGATGCAGGCCGGTGCCCGGACGGCCCACCTGGCCGGCGATCAGCGCCAGCGAGATGAGGCAGCGCGCGTTGTCGGTGCCGTGAATGTGCTGGGAAATGCCCATGCCCCAGAAGATGATCGCCGCTTCCGCACGCCCATAGAGACGCGCGACCTCACGCAGGACATCGGGCTCGATGCCGCAGACCGGCCCCATCTCCTCCGGTGCGTAATCCTTGAGATGGCTTCGAAGCTGCTCGAAGCCCTCCGTGTGGGCCGAGACATACTGCCGGTCGTAAAGCTCTTCCTCGACGATGACGTTCATCAGCGCGTTGAGGAGCGCCACGTCCGTGCCGGGCTTGAACTGAAGGAAGTGGCTCGCGTGGCGGGCGAGCGTCGAGCCGCGTGGGTCGATGACGATCAGCTTCGCCCCACGTTTCGCCGCGTTCTTGAAGAAGGTCGCGGCCACCGGATGGTTCGTGGTGGGCTGCGCGCCGATGACGATGATAACGTCTGAATGCTCGACCTGGTTGAAGCTTGCCGTGACGGCTCCGGAGCCGATGCATTCGAGCAGCGCTGCCACCGACGAGGCGTGGCAGAGCCGCGTACAGTGATCGACATTGTTGGTGCCGAAGCCTGTGCGCACGAGCTTCTGGAAGAGGTAGGCCTCCTCGTTCGAGCCCTTGGCCGAGCCGAAACCGGCGAGGGTTCCGGCGCCGTGCTGGTCGCGGATCCGCCCGAGACCCTCGGCGGCCCGGTTGAGCGCTTCGTCCCAACTCGCTTCCCTGAAGTGGGTGAGGGGATTGGCCGGGTCGATGTCGATATCGGCCGACTTGGGTGCATCGTCCCTGCGGATCAGCGGCGTCGTCAACCGATGGGGGTGATTGACATAGTCGAAGCCGAAGCGGCCCTTGACGCAGAGCCTGCCGTGATTGGCCGGGCCGTCCTTGCCGTCGACCCAGAGGATCTTGTTGTCCTTGACGTTGAAGGTGAGCTGGCAGCCGACGCCGCAATAGGGGCAGACGCTCTCCACCTTCTTAGCCGGCGTCTCCTTGCCGACCTCCTTGGCCGGCATGAGGGCGCCGGTCGGGCAGGCCTGCACGCATTCGCCGCAGGCGACGCAGGTGCTCTCGCCCATGGGATCGTCGAAGTCGAAGACGATCTTGTTGCGCGCCCCGCGGCCTGCCATGCCGATCACGTCGTTGACCTGCACCTCGCGGCAGGCGCGCACGCAGCGCGTGCAATGGATGCAGGCATCGAGGTTGACCGCCATCGCCGTGTGACTGAGGTCGGGAGCCGGGGACTGCCGAGCCGGGAAGCGGCTCGTTGTGCGCTCCATGCTCGCCGCCCAATCCCACAGCTCGCAAGACGGGTCGTGGCTGGACTCGGGCGGAGGCTGATCGGCGATCAGCAGCTCCATCACCATGTCACGGGCTCGCACGGCGCGCTCCACCGAGGCTCTGACCTCCATTCCCTCGGCCGGCTTGCGGATGCAGGATGCCGCGAGCACCCGTTCGCCCTCGATTTCCACCATGCAGGCTCGGCAGTTGCCATCCGCCCGGTAGCCCGGCTCGGGCGTGTAGCAGAGGTGGGGAATATCGATCCCGTTCCGCTTGGCGACCTGCCAGATGGTCTCGTCCGGCTCTGCGGTCACGGCGCGGCCGTCGAGGGTGAAGCGGATGACGTCGCTCATGCGAGCTCCTCCGGGAAATAGCGCAGGATGGACAGCAGCGGGTTCGGCGCCGCCTGCCCGAGACCGCAGATCGAGGCGTCGGCCATGGCAGTGCTCAGCTCGCGCAATAGCGGCGCATCCCAACGATCCTTGCTCATCAGGACCGCCGCCTTCTCGCAGCCGACGCGGCAGGGCGTGCATTGCCCGCAGCTCTCGTCTTCGAAGAAACGCATCAGGTTGAGCGCAGCACCCTTAAGATCGTCCTGGTCGGAGAGCACCACGACCGCGGCCGAGCCGATGAAGCAGCCGTGAGACTCGAGGGTGCCGAAATCCAGCGGAAGGTCGGCCATCGAAGCGGGCAGGATTCCGCCGGAGGCGCCGCCCGGCAGGTAGGCGCGGAAGGTGTGCCCGTCGGCCATGCCACCGCAAAATTCCGCCAGCAGCTCGTTCATGGTGATGCCAGCCGGCGCGAGCTTGACGCCCGGCTCCTTCACCCGGCCCGACACCGAAAAGCTATGAAAGCCCGAGCGCCCGTTGCGGCCCTCGCCAGAGAACCAGTCGGGGCCTCGCTCCAAGATGTCTCGCACCCAGTGGAGGGTCTCGACGTTGTTGATGAGGGTTGGCCGGCTCCAAAGGCCGACCTGGGAGGGGAAGGGGGGCTTGTGCCTGGGCTCGCCCCGCTTGCCCTCGATGCTCTCGAGCATCGCCGACTCTTCGCCGCAGATGTAGGCGCCTGCGCCGCGGCGCAGGGATGAGCGCCGTCTGCGCGGTCAGGCCTGCGGCGTCGAGCTTCGCGATCTCCTCCAGCAGCACCTCGCGGATGCCCGGATACTCGTCGCGAAGGTAGATGTAACATTCGGCAGCCTCGACGGCCCAACCGGCGATCAACGTGCCTTCGAGGAAGCGATGCGGGTCCTGCTCCATATAGACCCGATCCTTGATCGTGCCGGGCTCGCCTTCGTCCGCGTTGACGGCCATCAGCCGGGGGCCGGTCTCGGCGCGGACGAAGCGCCACTTGCGCCCGGTCGGGAAGCCCGCGCCGCCTTTGCCCTTGAGGCCGCTGTCTTCCAGAGCGGCGATCACGTCGTCGACTTGCCGCGCGCCCGACAGGCACTCCTTGAGAGTTTCGTAGCCACCGCCCGCGACATAGGCGTCAAAATCCACGTAGGGCGGAATGACGGGAGAGTGATCCGGTCCCTTGATGCAGGCGAGGATCGATTCCACGGTCGCCTGGGTCACGTGGCGATGGCCGACCTCGACCACCGGCGCCTCCTCGCAGCGGCCCATGCAGGGCGCCCGCACCACCCGAACGTTGTCGCCTAGGGCGTCGGGGAGCGCTCCCAAAAGCGCGGGCGCACCGAAACATTCGCACGTGAGGCTGTCGCAGACCCGGACCGTCAGCGGCGGCGGCGGGCTCTCGCTTTCCATCACCACGTCGAAGTGGGCATAGAAGGTCGCGACCTCATAGACTTCCGCCATGGCGAGGCGCATCTCTGCCGCGAGCGCCGCGAGATGGCGGGCCGCGAGGCAGCCGAAGTGGTCCTGAATCTTGTGCAGATGCTCGATCAGCAGGTCGGGGCGCCTGGGCTCGTCGCCCGAGCAGGTCGCGGATTTGCTCCCGCGCCGCGGGATCGACCTGCCGGCCCTTTTCGGTATAGCGCGCCTTGCGCCGCCCGCTACCGGGGTGTCTGGGTTTCTGATTTCCGCCCGAAAAAGCCACCTGCGGTCTCCGACGATGCCAATTCGCCCAAATCGGCGAACAAAGCGATCAATGGGCTCCGATGCGTAACACCTGGCCGGTCGACGGTCGAGACTTAGTTTGAATGTCGGATTCGACGAGCGGCTACGCCAGTCGGCGGCGGGTTCACTCGGGCCACATCTCCGATGGCGGCGCAGGCGGCTCCACCCGAGTCAGGCTGACCACGGCGGCGTTTATCAGGCGTTTGCCCGCGTTCTCGAAATTGGCCGTAACGCGGTCGCCGATGACGGACTGCACCTGCCCGAGGCCCCATTCCGGCGCCAGCGGGTTCCTGACCCAATCGCCTGGCGCGAGGCCCTCGACCATCGCCTTTCTCTCTCTAATCGGACGCCCCGGCGTCCCGCCTGCGGTCCTGCATGATAGCCGCACAACGCTCGTCGACTATTTCAGGGTGCGGCGGCGCGTGACTCCATCCGGTAGAATTATTCTAGTGCATTGAAATAGTGAGATTACTGACACCATGCGGACGTCTTCAGCATGGTCCAGCCGATGCGTCGGAATGACTTGCCGAGGCGTCAGTGCATTTTTATACTCCGCGCCCATTTCGAGGTGGGATCCGGCAAGGCAGTGGCGCAGAAGCGAGTAGAGCTCCCGGCCAAGTACAGGCCGACGAGCAGGGAAGAATTCATGTCGCCGCGGATGCAGGAGTATTTCCGGCGCAGGCTGGACATGTGGCGGCAGGACATCCTCGACGAGACGGACGCGACCCTGGAGAAGCTCAGGCTCGATACCGGGCACGAGGCGGACCTGGGGGATCGCGCTGCCGTCGAATCGGAGCGCTCGGTCCAGCTTCGCACGCGGGACCGCGCCCGCAAGCTCATCTCGAAGATCGAAGCGGCGCTGCACCGGATAGAGGACGGGTCCTACGGCTACTGCGAGGAAACTGCCGAGCCGATCAGCATCCGACGTCTCGAGGCCCGCCCCATCGCGACCCTCAGCGTCGAGGCGCAGGAGCGCCACGAGCGACACGAGCGCACCCATCGCGACGGCTGACGGCCGACACGCACGAGGGCGGGCACGCCCCCTATCTTGCGCCGTCCGTCTCCGAACAAAGGCTGCGCGCCACGCTCTCACCGATGGCGGCGGGCGGACCTAGGGCAAGCCCGGTCAGCGTTTCCTCGAACCGCGTGGCGAGATTTGACGAATGGCTTCCCCGTGCGGCCCTGACTGAACGCGCCTGCGTAGTGTGCGCCGATCATTGCGTGCACATGTTGTGCGTTCTCGGGTTCTCGGTCGTGATCGACTGAGCAGCCGAGACATCGCGTTTGAAGAAGGCGCCTGTGGTGCCCGATGTTCGCTGAGCGGTTTCCGGTGCTTCGGTCAGGCCAGCCAGACCGGCGCACGTGCGCAGGGTCCACGGATTGAAATTGAAGATGTGTGCATAGTGAAACATGCGGCCGCGTGACTTTTCGCGGCAATACGCTTCAATGTTCGGAACTTCAATATAAAGCAGGCCTCTTGGCGTGAGCCAGCAAGCGATCTGACCGAGATACTTTATTGGATCGTTCAAATGCTCCAACACGTGATTCAGGCGAATCAGATCGAATTGACCTGGAGCAAAAAGATCAGGCGACAGATGGGCCGTTTGGACATCTAACCCGAGCGTCTCACGACAATACGCGGCGTAACGAGAATTGGGTTCTATTCCTTTCACGGTCTTGCCGAGCCGCGTCATCAGATAAGCGAACTCACCCGAGCCTGCCCCCACATCCAGCACGTGCGTCGCGGGATCCAAAACGTCCCGAAACATGCGCACATACGTTGTCACGCGCCGAAAATTGCGCACGACCTGGCGGCGACGCGGTTTCGCGGCACCCTTGTAGGCAATGCGATAGTCGTCGGCGTAGAACCGCGCCAACTCTTCATCGTTGGGTACGGGGTCGTTGCGTACTAGCCCCGTCTCCATACAAATGAGGGTTCGCAGCGGTTTGCCATGACGATCGGTCTCGGAGACCACTTCGTGCGTACCCTCACGGCCGAGCGCCCACGTCATCGCTTATTCTCATATATGTTCAACAATTCAGGGCCGAACATTTCGCGGGGGTCTGGACGCCTTTTCGCAAATTACCCAGTGCATTGCCAGATATTCAGATCGCTGTTGCTTCGCACAAATAGCGAAATGCGTTCCGTCTCTCAAGTGTCCGACCCGTGCCAACCCGCGGCGAGCGGGTGGCCGTGGGCAGCGGCACGTTCAAACCATTGTCGTGCAAGATCGAGGCTGCGAGGCAGGCCGTGGCCGCGCTCGTAGAGGAGACCCATGCTGAATTCGGCGAGGTCGAAGCCACGCTCGGCAGCAGCGCGGTGATGAGCGAGACCGCGCGGCGTGTTGGTCGCCGTGCCGGCACCGGCGAGGAGCGTCAGACCCGACCCAGTAGCGGGCGAAGAGTTCCGGCCGGCTCGCATCGTCACCGGGCGGAGAGGCGTTTGCGGAACGCGTGCGGTCGACGGCGTTGTTCAGCCACCCGTCGGAGCCGGGGCCGAGAATGCCGGCCGCCGCACCTTGGCGCGCGTGCAGCACCGCCGTCATGGCGGCTGCCGTGGCGGATCGGAACAGAATGGCGGCGTAAGCCTCGTCGCGCTCGACTGCATCGCCTGCGCTGTAGAGTTCGCCGAGCGCGAGCAACCCTTGTGGATCACCCGCCGTGGCCGCAGCGCGCAAATGTCGCGCGGCTGCCGTGTTGTCGCCGGCAACGTCTCGCGCAATCAGGCCGAGGGCGAGATGAGCTGCCACATCGCCGCGCTCGGCCATTTCCCCGAGATGGATGCGCGCGCCCTCGTGACGCTGGGCCGCGGCGCGCTCCAGCCACTTGATGGCCTCCGCCCGGTCGAGGGTAGTGCGGCCCCTTCGAGGTGCATGAGCCCCAGCAGGTATTGGGACGATGCGTGACCCTGAACCGCCATGTTGAGCAGAATCGACCGGCCCTCCGCTCCGGCGCCGGGCGTCGCCGTGAGCCGATGGGCCATGGCGGCGCTGCGTTCGATGTCCGGTGCAGCGGTCGGAGACGTATCCGGCTCCGCTAAGGCCGTAACCGGCATGAGCAGGCACGCCGCGAACGAGAACAGCCGGGCGAGCCGGAGCGTCGGGCGGGTCATCGGCGGAGCATATCACTGGGCGGGGCGCGGCCCGAACGTGCCGCTGGGCCGCCCAATCTACGAACAGGCGCGGGGCGGGTGAGCGCCTTCGTCTGTCGTGGCTTCGAGGCGCCGTCGGTCGCGGATGACGACCCCGGCAAAGGGTCGCAAGATATCGATGGCGCCGTCGCGCGCGAGCGAGGCGAGGGCTCGGCTCACCGTCTCCGAAGCGAGGCCGAGATAATCGCCGATTTCAAGCTGGCTCATCGGTAACGGAACGGATTGCCTGCCGTCCTCTCCCGGCTCCCCGGTGCGATCAGCGCATTCCAGCAGAAAGCACGCGAGCCGCTCCCGCGCCGTCTTGCGCCCGAGCCACAACAATCGCTCTTGCGCTGCGGCAATCTCCCGATCGAGGGCCAGGAGCAGGTCTTCATGCAACGCCGGCGATTGCCGAGAGAGCTCTCGCATGCGGGCACGGGGAACCGAGCAGACGCTTGCCCGGCCGACCGCTTCGGCTCCGTAAGCGTAATGCTCGCCGGTAGTGAGACCCACCAGATCGCCCGGGAAGAAGAACGCGACGATCTGCCGGCGCCCGTCCGCCGTTGCCTTGTAGCCGGCAACGGTGCCGCTGAGCACCCGATGGAAGCGGTTGGCAGAGTCGCCTTCAAGGGCGAGCGATTCGTGCGGCGCGAGATGTCTGATCGCGCCGATTCTGTCGAGCCGGTCTAATCCGGCGGACGGCTCTCCGGCGCTGGCCGGATACACCGCCCGATTGTTGGCGGCGACATTCATCGTAGTTTCCTTCCCGCGAACCGATGCGGGCCTCCCGGACGGGTAATTCGTGTTTTTCGCCCTGCCGCGCAATTGGGGCGGTTGCGTAAGGGAATTCCCTTAGGGAGCGGCAGGCATGGCTTCTGGCGGCGACGCCGCGCCTATCGGCGCAGCGGCACGGTCAGATATCGCCCATGTCACCTGCGCGATCACCGCCATGCGCACGAGATGCGCGAGATTGCGCGCCTGCAGTTTCTCCATGATCCGCGCGCGGTGCACCTCGATAGTGCGCGGACTGATGCCCAGGTCGCGGGCGACGGCCTTGTTCGAGCTTCCGCGAGCCAGCCGTTCGAAGACCTCGCGCTCCCGCGCAGTCAGCCGGTCGAGTCGCCGGTGGATGTCGAGACGGCGCGTCTCGCGGTTGAGCGCTTCCTCACGCGAGGCGAGCGCCTGCGCGATACCGTCCAAAATTGCGCGATCCGGGAACGGCTTTTCGACGAAATCGACGGCGCCGGCTTTGATCGCCCTGACCGCCATCGCGATGTCGCCGTGA
Source organism: Geodia barretti (assembly GCA_030341885.1). Taxonomy (NCBI): domain Eukaryota; kingdom Metazoa; phylum Porifera; class Demospongiae; order Tetractinellida; family Geodiidae; genus Geodia; species Geodia barretti. Next base: position 17,001 of record CASHTH010002843.1, on the reverse strand, counting down.
CCCGTGATGATGATGACCGGCAGCGCCGGTGCGGCGTCCGCCAGCCTCCGCTGCAACTCCAGCCCATCCATCTCCGGCATCCGCACATCGACGAGAGCGCAGGCAGGCAGAGCGTCCGGCAAGGCCTCCAGGAAAGCTGGGCCCGAGGCGTAAGTGTCCACGTCGTAACCCTCCGCCTCCAGCAGCGCGCCGAGCGAATCGCGCACGGCGTCGTCATCGTCGATGACCGCGACCACGACGCCCCCGTCAGCCATTGGATTACCTCCGACCGGCAGAGAGAAGCAAAAGGCGGCACCGCCCTCCGGCGGGCTCTCGGCCCAGAGCCGGCCGCCGTGGGCGACGATGATCGTGCGGCTGATGGCAAGCCCGATGCCCATACCGTCTGCCTTGGTGGTCTGGAACGGGCGGAACGGGTCGTCTGCAATGCCCGGCGCGAGGCCGGGGCCGTTGTCTCGAATTTCGACCTGCACCTGCCGGGGTGCGACCGCCTGGGTCGAGATGCGGATCTTTCGCTCGCCTGACTCCTCGAACGCCTCAATGGCGTTCCGCAGGATGTTGAGCACGACCTGTTGCACCTCAATGCGATCGATCAGGACAGGCGGGAGCGCGTCGTCCAAGGAGAAGATCAACTCGATGTGCCGGTCGCTCGCGCCGATCAGCGCCAGCGCCGCGGCTTCTTCGACAACTGCGTTGATGGGCTCGAGGCGGCGGCCACTGTCGTCCTTCTTGATGAAGCGCCGCAGCCGCTTGATGATCTCTGCCGCCCGCTCCGCCTGCTTGCCGGCTTTGTCGACGAGGTCTGCGACGGGCGCGGGGTCCGCTTCAGGGCGGTCGAGCCGCCGCCGCGCCGCCCGCGTGTAGTTCATGACGGCCGTCAGCGGCTGGTTCAGCTCGTGCGCGATCCCCGACGCCATCTCGCCCATGGCGGAGAGTCGTGAGGCGTGCATGAGCTCCTGCTGGAGGATGCCGGCGCGCCGCTGGATGGTCTCCCGCTCGGTGATGTCGTGGATGAAGCCGGTGAAGAGCCGCCCCTGATCGAGCTCGATCTCTCCGATCGCGAGACGCGCGGGGAAGGTCGTCCCGTCCTTGCGCCTGCCGACCACGACGCGGCCGATGCCGATGACGCGCTTCTCGCCCGTCTCGCGATAGCGGGCGAGGTGGGAATCGTGGGCTTCCCGATGGGGCGAGGGCATGAGGATCTTCACATTCTGGCCGACGAGCTCGGCGCCGGAATAGCCGAAGAGGCGTTCCGCCGCCGGGTTGACCGTATCGATGGTGCCGGTCTCGTCGATGATGACGATGGCGTCCGGTGCCGTCCGGGTTATCGAGCGCAGGCGCTTCTCGCGCTCCCGCGCCGCGGCGATGGTGGCGGCGCTGTCTCCCGAATCCGCCATTCGCCCGCCTAGCTCTGCCCGCTCAGTCCAGGTGCTTGCGCATGACCTCTGCCATCTTCTCCGGTCCCTGACCGAAGACGAAGTGGGTCAGATAGTCACCGTCGGGGTCCATGAAATAGATGTAGGACGTGTGGTCGACCAGATAGGCGCCGTCTTCGTCCGGCTCGTTTAGCCGGTAGATAGACGCGGTAGGCCTTGGCTGCGTCGTGAATTTGCTCCTCGCTGCCGGTGAGGCCGACCAGGCGGGGGTGAAATGACGGCACATACTCGGCAAGCGCCGCCACAGTATCGCGTGCCGGGTCGACCGTGACGAAGAGCGGCTGAACCTCGTCGCTGAGGTCGCCGAGTTCGTCCACAGCCTGGCCCATGATGAGCAGCTCTGTTGGGCATATGTCAGGGCAGTAGGCGTAGCCGAAATAGACCAGCAGATAGCGGTCGTCGAAGCTTTCCTCGGTGACCGTCTGACCGCTGTGGTCGACGAGTTGGAAGGGGCCGCCGATGGCCGCGGCCTGTACGGACGAAGGCCCGATCCATAGGAAGACGGCGAACGCTGCGGTGGCCGCGCCTGCGATCGCGGTGCGGATTATACGCTGCATGGACGCGCTCCAATCGCTCGACTCTCCTGGTCCCTAATGTAGTGCGGCCCTCCGCCGCGGTCGATGGCCTCGCCGCTAACCGGGTACACTCCGTGCCCGCGGAATTCAGGAGGTCGGCATGAGCGGAGAGGCGATCTATCGGGGCTATGATCGGGCGGCGCTCGACGCGCAGTACAACAACCGCGCGCGAATCCCCGAGTATGTCGACTATTTCGACCGCTGGCTGGCCTGGAGCGCGGAGACCCGCGCAGCGCTGCCGGGGGCGCGGGACGTCCCTACGGCGATCTGCCCGTCGAGACCCTCGACATCTTCCCGGCGGAGCAGCCCGGGCGCCCCGATTCTGATCATGATCCACGGCGGCTACTGGTATTCGCTCGACAAGCATCACGACAGTTTCGTGGCGGAAGGCTGCCGGCCTCACGGGGTGGCGACCGTCGTCATCAACTACGGCCTCGCCCCCGACTACCGGATGGACGAGATCGTGCGCCAGAACCGTGCCGCTGCCGCCTGGGTCTGGCGCAATGCCGCCTCCTTCGGCGGCGATCCCGCCCGCATCCACGCGCTCGGCCAGTCGGCAGGCGGGCATCTCGCCGCCATGCTGCTGGCGACCGACTGGCCGGGCTTCGGTGCCGATTTGCCTGCCGACCTCGTCAAGAGCGCGTTTCGATCTCGGGTATCTACGACCTGGAGCCCATTCGGCTCTGCTACCTCAACGACAAGGTCGGCATGGACGAGGCGGAAGCGCGGCGGAACAGCCCCGTTGCACAGCGCTACCCGGTGCCCGCGCCGCTCATGCTGGTCTCAGGCGATATCGAGTCCGATGAGTATGAGCGCCAGGCCGACGCCATGGCGGCGGTGTGGGAGGCGCATGGTTATCCGCTCAGCCGCCTGGAGCTCCCCGGCTTCAACCACTTCACCATGGCCGATCAGCTGCGCGAGCCTCAGAGCGACCTCACGCGGGCGGTAATAGCGCAAATGGGGGTCGCTCTCTGAGCTTCAGACGCGCTCGTCCATCGTGAGCACGGCGGCGCCCTGGAGCCGGCCCGCGCGCAGGCGGTCGAGGGCGGTGTTGGCCTCGGCAAGCGGCATGGGCTCGACGTGCATCTCGATCGCCGTCCGCGCGGCGAGTTCCAAGAACTCTTCGCCGTCGCGTCGCGTGAGATTCGCGACCGAGACGATGCTTCGCTCCCGCCAGAGAAGCTCGTAGGGGAAGGCGGGAATGTCGCTCATGTGGATGCCGGCGCAGACCACGGTGCCGCCGGGCGCGATTGCGCGGAGCGCTGCCGGCACCAAGGCGCCCACGGGCGCGAAGAGCAGCGCCGCGTCGAGTTCTTCCGGCGGCGCCTCGTCGGAGGGGCCGGCCCATTCGGCGCCGAGGCCGAGCGCAAGTCGATGGCCGCCCGGTCGCCCGGCCGGACGAAGGCGAACACCCGCCGACCCTGAGCCCGCGCGACCTGGGCGATGATGTGGGCCGCCGCGCCGAAGCCGTAGAGGCCGAGGCGCTCGGCATCGCCCGCCATCGTGAGTGCGCGGTAGCCGATGAGCCCGGCGCAGAGCAGGGGTGCAGCCTCGGCGTCGCTCCGGTCGCCGCCCACGGTCAGGCAGTAGCGCTCGTCGGCGATGCAGTAGTCGCCATAGCCACCGTCACGCGTGTAGCCGGTGAAGAGCGCGTCGGGGCACAGGTTCTCCCGCCCGCTCCGGCAATAGCGGCAGGTGCCGCAGGTCCAGCCGAGCCAGGGGATGCCGACGCGCTCGCCCTCGACAAGCGCTCGACGCCCGCGCCCAGGGCCGCAACTTCGGCTCCCACCCTCGTGCCCCGGCACGACCGGAAGCCGGGGCTCGGTGAGGTCGCCGTCCACCACGTGGAGATCGGTGCGGCAGACGACCGCAGACCGAGACCCGGACCAGAACTTCGCCGGCGCCGGGCTCGGGAACAGGCCTCTCCTCCAAGGCAAGCGGTCGACCGTCGCCGCGATAAACCATGGCCCGCATGGCGGCAGGGTCGGTCACTGGCGACGGCTCATGCCTCGGTGATTCTGAGGAAACCCAGATCGTCCACGCGGACGCGCTGGCCGGGGCAGACCAGCGTCGTCGATGACGGCTCCTCGACGATGACCGGACCGTCCGCCTCGAATCCCGGCGGCAGCAGGTCGCGATCGTAGACACGAGTCTCGTGCCGGCCGTCCTCGCCGAAATCGACCCCGCGTATACCGCGCGCCGCAGCTTCGGCGGAGCGGCCCTCCGCAGTCCACGGGGTGAGCTCGGGCCGGGCGACGTCGGCGGTGGCGGTGAGACGGAAGGTGACCAACTCGACCGGCGTGTCCGCGAGGCGGAAGGTGTAGGCGCGCTCATGCGCAGCGTGGAATGCGTCGAGCAGCGTATCGCGGGTCGTCCGGTCGAGGTCGATCGGCACCGTCACCGCGTGCTCCTGGCCGGCATAGCGCATGTCGATGTGGCAGGCGCTGGTGAACGTATCGTGCCCGCCTTCCGAGTGGAAATAGCGTTCCGCCTCCTCGCGTAGCTCGGCGAAGAGAGCGCGCACGTCCGCGATCTCGAGAGCTTCGGCGCGCTGGAGAGCCGTCAGCATGAAGTCCCGGCGGGGCGCGGTCGCCAGCATGCCCCAGGCCGAGAAGAGGCCGGGGAAGCGCGGCACGGCGATCTCCTTCACGCCGAGCTCGCGGCCGAGGCTCGCGCCGTGCATGGCGCCGCCGCCGCCGCCTACCATCAACGCGAAGTCGCGCGGGTCGTGGCCGCGCTGGATCGACACCAGCTTGAGCGCGTTGATCATGTTGGCATCGACCAGGCGAATCACGGCGACCGCCGCCTCGTCGACGCTGCAGCCCAGTCCGTCTGCGACCTTGCCCATGGCGGTGCGCGCGCGGTCGATGTCGAGGGGAGCCGACCGCCCGCGAAGTTCGCAGGATTCAGCACGCCGGTGATGAGCTTGGCGTCGGTCACGGTGGGCTCGCTGCCGCCACGGCCGTAGCACGCGGGGCCGGGATCGGCGCCGGCGCTGCGGGGGCCCACGCAGAGCGTGCCGCCCTCGTCGAACCAGGCGATCGAGCCGCCGCCCGCGCCGATCTCAACGATGTCGATAACCGGGACCCGCACCGGGTAGCCGTAGCGGATGCGTGTCGCTTCGAGCCGGTAGTCGGTGGTGATCTTGGGTTCGCCGTCTCGATGGTGGAGCACTTGGCTGTCGTGCCGCCGATGTCGAGATAGATCACGTTGGGCTCGTTGCAGAGGCGCCCGATCAGGGCGGCGCCGTTGACGCCCGCCGCCGGGCCCGATTCCAGCAGCGTGATCGGGTGCTCCCTGGCCCAGCCGAAGCTCGTGGTGCCGCCGTTCGACTGCATCGCCATCATCGGGCAGTCGAGGGAGAGGGCGTCGAGGCCGGCCTCCAGCGTGTCGAAGTAGCGTTGCACGATGGGCTGCACATAGGCGTTGAGCACGGCCGTGTTCGCACGCTCGTACTCGCGCCACTCGCGCGTGATCTCGTGGGAGGCGGTGACCGCGACGCCATTGAGTCGCTGCACGCAGATAGGCCGCGGTTTTCTCCTCGTGTTCGGGCGCGGCGTAGGAGTGGAGGAACTGGATGGCGATGGCCTCCACCGCCTCGGCTCTGCATACCTCGATCACGCGGTCCAGGTCTTCGAGATGCAGCGGCACGCGGACCCGGCCCTTGGCGTCGACCCGCTCGCGCACCTCGAAGCGCAGCCGGCGCGGCACGAAGGGGACTTCCTTGCGGTAGCGCAGATTGTAGAGATCGGGGCGATTGCCGCGCGCGATCTCCAGCACATCCCGAAAGCCCTCGGTGGTGACCAACGCGGTCTTCGCGCCTGTCCGCTCGGTGATCGCGTTGATCACCGTCGTCCCGCCGTGGACGAAATAGTCCACGGCGTCCGCATCGAGCCCGGCCTGGTCGATGGTATCCAGCACGCCCGCGTGAGATCGTCCGGCGTTGTCAGGATGAAGACGGGGAGAAGCAGGTTGAGCAGTAACGGAAAGGGTCATGAAGAATGAGAAGGGAAAAGGGAGGGATAAGATACACAAGTAATCAGACAAATGATAACAAATAATATAAAAAACAAAACTGCAAAAAGAGGGGGTGGCGCGGGGGGTGGGGGGGAGGGGGGCTCCCGGCGGGGGGGGGTCGGGGGTGGGGGGGGGGGGCGGGTGGGGGGGGGGGGGGGGGGGGCCCGGTGGGTCGGGGGGGGGGGGGCAGGGGGCGGGGGGGGGGGGGGGGGGTTGGGGCGAAGCAGGGGGTGGGGGGGGGGGAGGGGGGGGGGGGGGTGTGTGGACGGGGGGGGGGGGGGGGGGGGGGTGCGGGGTAGGGGGGGGAGGGGGGGGGGGGGGGGTGTAGCGTGTGGGGTGCGTGGGGGGGGGGGGGCGGGGGGCGGGGTGGGGGGGGGGACAAGACCACCTAACAAACAAACAAAAAACACAACAACATCACTGACAAAACAAAAAAAAAAAAAAAACAACAAACAAAAAACTACACCTCACAATAAACACAATACAAATAAGAAACAACGTAATAAAAAAAAAAAAAAAAGAAGAAAGAAAAAAAAAAGAACCAAAATACAAGAAAACAAAAAAAAAACCCCCCCCCCCCCCCCCCACCCCCCCAACCCCCACACCCCCACACCCCCCCCCCCCCCCCACCCCCCCCCCCCCCCCCCCCCGCGATTTATCGCGCCAGTCGGCCCACCGCATGCTCCTGCCGGTTGGATCGTCGCCGATTATTCACCGCCGCGGGCGGGGGTCAAACCGGGTGGCCTGGACGCGCGAGAGGAAGGGCTTGTCACGCAAATGAACAGGCGTCAAAAAATGTTATTCGGTAATTCGGGGGAACAATCGAAGCATGAGCATGACCGACGATCGCGCCTTGGCGGCGCTGGTGGCGCTCGCCCACGGCACGCGGCTCGGCGTCCTTCGCCTGCTGCTGCGGCAGGGGACGGATGGGCTGCCCGCAGGTGAGATCGCGCGCGCAACTTCGGTGCCGCCGTCAACGCTTTCCAGTCACCTCGCGCAGCTCGAAGGGGCAGGGCTGACTTCGCTAACGTCGGCTCCGGCTCAGGAGGAGACGATTGCGGGCGGGAATGACGACAATCGCACTGCTCGGCCCCAAACGATCCCGACCGGGCGGGCGGATGCTGGCGCACGGCATGTTCGAGGAGCCGATCGTCGCTGCATCGACCAATGCGCGCACGGGCTTCTCCCAATGGCTCGGCGAGTTCACCGCGACCTTCGGCCTGGTGGCGACGATCCTCGGCTGCCTGCGCTTCAGGCCGGAGCTGGTGGCCCTATGGCGTCGGTCTCTATCACCGACAAGATACAAAACATTCCCAGGCACGTCTATCCCATGCATCCGCTCAAAATGTTCTCAGCGCCTCTCTACCCTTTCCTTTCTTTCGACCACTCGATTACCTCCTCGACCCCTCACCTTCCGATTTGCCTTCCTGGCTTATCTTAGTTACCCCAATTCTGTTCCTCCGCCCCATTTTTAGGAGACTCTCTATTGACTCGCCCCCCTTCACCTCCTCTTTTCCAGCCCAATTTCCCTCCTTTCCACCCCGTTCATACATCACCCACCCCCTCCGCTACTTTCTCAGCGGCGCCCATTCGGCTGTAATCCTGTATTTTCTTTTTTTTTTTTTTTCGTTCACGTCGTCCACGTCGTTCGCCAACCCGGCGGTGACAATTCGCCGTCGCTCACCGACACGTTCCGGAATATGCGGTGCACATGCGGCATTCATCATCGACAGAGGAGAGGAGCACGCGGTCGTGGAGACCGCTGCTGTTCCGCTGGACGGTGAAGGCCCGACGGCAGGAGCAGATCGGCAAGAGGAGGACTCCGCGTAGAGCACTGACGCGCCGAGAGGCGCGCAACTCTTTGCAATCCTACCGCGCCATTGCGTTGCCACGGTTAGACTGTCGTGCAAAGAGCCGAAGAGAATGTGATGATCGTACCATTGTAGCACCTCGTCCGGCCTACAGTTTGTTTCAGCGATTCCTCCAAACAACCGATTAGGACCATCTCTGGTCGTTCGTCACTCGCCGAGTGGACACATGGGAGGAAAAAGGCGACGCGAAACAGGGAACATCCCTATTTCCGAACTATTTGGGAGTACTTCACGAGGCTAGGCGAGTGTTCAATTGTTTGAAAACGAGAAAATTTTCGCAAACTATGATTTTCGACCTTCTGCTCGCCTCCTCGAAAAAAACAATCTTCTAGGAGTGTATCTTTTTCAACACGCCTCTCCAGACAACTCCCCCTAATAGTGAAAGCACATCTACGACTGATTACAAGTTCATCATTCGTAATCTTGATATGCGCTTGATGATCGTGCTGGTTCCAAAAGGTATATTTCCGATTGGGGCCCAATATCTGATGCAAAAATGGCATTCGAAAACTGCCGAGAAGCCCTCAATCTCCGACTATGTGGTCTTTCAATTTGCAGCGTGGACAGGAATCATTCCGTTTGTGGCGAAACGAAGTTGATCGGTGATGCGTCACCGGGAATGAGAAGTATGGATATTTGTCTTCCAAAACGGCAGGCCGTGTTTGTTTTTCCAAAGGAATAATTTGTTGATAGTAACATCAAGTGAAACCGCGGCGATCGAGCAGGCTTCTAAGATGTGTGGACTCTCCTCCAGACGAGCCATGACACGTCCAGGATTACGGGGGGTGGTACATGCGTTTGAAGGAATTTTGGCATCGTCGTTAAAACTTTTGTGGTGGCGCGCATATAACTTTATCGGACACGAAATCGCGTACGTAAATCTGCCTCTCCATAGTTGATCTGCGGAACAATGTCGGAGCCTCGGAATGTTCGGTATATTCGGCCATCGCGAAAAAGTTGGGATCCACATTTCATCTTGTTTTCAGCATAGAGGCCTGTTCTTGCATTTGCGGAATGAAGCGGCCACAAATCAGGACCCAGAGTCAATTGAGAATTTTGGAATAAACAATCTTGATCGAATCGAGTATTTCTTGAACCAAAAAACAATTCAGTGTCAATTTGGGAAAAGACTGGCGTGGTGGTGGAATCGAGTATAGGCAAGCATAGACTTCTTTTACGGTTGGCGACGCTGCCGTTCATCAAACTTTTATCAAATCGTGGTGGAGACAAGTGGGAATGATTTGCCGTGGATATATGCCTCGAATGGGTGCAGACAATTATAGAGGGTTTTCGTTTTAGCCAGTTGGGTTGTGTTTTAACTTGCGCCCTGTAAGTAAACCCGACTACGCTGATAGTCTTCAAGGAATGTTTGGAAAAAAGTACTGTTGATGTTTCTTATCTTGGAAAGTCTGTTTGAGATTGTGGGGAATAGCTCAAGTTATTGGATTGCAATTTGGGGGTTTGCATTTGCGAAGGCAAGGAAAAAGGTAGGTGAGCCCGACTGTCTCGCTGGGTGGTTGGTGCGGCTTTCTCTTTAAAACGGCTAGAACGAAGAGGCCAGCGCCACCTCGACCGAGCCGAGCGCCCCGAACTCGGCGCGCACATGCTTCTTGTGCGCGATCGGCGCGGGCACGATGCAGGTGCCGGTGATGATGACGTCGCCGGCCGCGAGCGGCACACCGTGGCGCACCCGGTCGTTGGCGAGCCAGGTGAGCGCGATGCGAGGGTCGCCGAGCGCATTCGCGCCCTTGCCGGTGGCGGCCTCCTCGCCATCGATGGAGACGACGACCGGATGGGCGGCGAGGTCGATGTCGCGCCAGCCTGCCGGCGCCTCCGGCCCGAGCACGCAGTACTCCGTGCAGCCGTTGTCGGCGATGAGCTGGGCGGCGCCCACGACGGTGAAGTCCCGAAACCGCGAATCCGGAATCTCGATGGCCGGATGGAGCGCCGCCACTGCGTCCATCACCGCCTCCACGGAATAGTCGCCGTTGCCGCCCGGGCAGGTCCCGGCCCAAGCGGAACGCGAACTCCGCCTCGACCACCGCCATGTGGAGGTGGCCAGCCGGAAGCTTCGTGCCGCTCTGGTGGAGCTTGCTCTCCCACAGGCGCCCGGCGAGGGGCCGTCCACGCCGATATGCTTCTGGCCCGCCGCGCTCGTGGCCGCAATCTTCCAGCCCACCGGCCGCGCGCCGGCGAGGCGCGCGAGCGCCTCCTGCATCGCGTAGCCGTCTGCGGCCGTGCTGGGCGGCACGCCTCGGGCAGGCCGTCGATCAGGTGATGGCCGCTCCAGGCCTTCCAGATGGCCTGTGCTGCCGCGTCGCTCTTCGTGTCAGTCATGGGCCCAATCTAGCGAGTGGAGGCTGTGGGCGACAAGCGGCGCTCGGACGCCCAATCAGCCATCGGCGGGCTGCCAAGGGAACATGGGGTGCCGCGTCGCGGGGCAGGAGACCGACGAGCCTGGGGTCGTCGACGATCTCGACTTCGCTGTGCGTGATGGCGAAGCCGTGTCGCTGGTAGAAGGCGAGGGCGCCGGGGTGATCCAGAGTGCAGGTGTTGACGATCATGCGGCGCGGCCGGTGGCGCGAGGCGCGCGGCGATCGCATAGGCGAGCAGCCAGCCGCCGAGCCCGGTGCCGATCCGGGAGGGGATGACCCCCAGGTAACGCAGCTCGATATCCGGCGATCGTCCGCAGGTTCAGCTCGATGAGGCCGATCTCTTCGCCGTCGGCCGCCGCCACATAGACCTCCGTCTCGTCCTCCGCGAGATGGGCGGTGAGCGTGGGCTCGTCCATCGTCAACCGGCTCCACCAGAGCCAGTCATCGCCGATCGCGTGGTAGAGACGCAGGTAATCGGCGGCCGGCATGGCTTGCCGGCGGGCGATGGCGATGCCGGGCGCCGGCGGGGGAGGGAGCGCCTGCGTCGGCGGCGCCTCCATCGCGAGATGGGTCACCACCGAGCGCAGCTTGCCCGCCGGAACGGCCTTCTCCGCAGGTGCATTCACGGTCGGGCGCTCAGAGGCCGCAGGAAATGCCCTCGTCGAGCAGCATGAGCGAGCCGTGGGCGGCGCGGCCGTCCTCGGAGCAGAGGAAGAGCGCGGCAGAGGCCATGTCGTCGGCGTCCGAATAGGTCCGGGTGCTCGGCGTCACCGCGCTCATGCCCTCCAGCATCTCCTTGAACTGCGGCTCGGAGCGGATCTTCTCGTTCATCGGCGTCGCCGTGTTGCCGGGCAGGATCGCGTTCACCGCGATGTTGTGGGGGCTGAGCTCCAGCGCCAGCGAGCGGGTGAGAAGGTTGATCGCCGCCTTCGTCGCGCAATAGACGGAGAAGGTCTTGAACCCCATGTTGCCGCAGACGGACGAGAGATTGACGATCTTGCCGCCGCCCTGCTCGATCATGATGGGCGCGACCTCGTTGATGGCGAAGAAGGAGCCCTTGACGTTGATGTCCATCATCTCGTCGTACTGGGTCTCGGTCGTCTCGCCGATGAAATTGGGCTCGAAGATGCCGGCCGAGTTGACCAGGATGTCGATGCGCCCGAACGCCGCCTTCACGTCGGCAACCAGCGCCTTGACCGCGTTCACATCGCGCACGTCGCCGACAAAGGCCTGGGCCGCACCGCCCGCCGCTTCGATTTTGTCCACGACGCCCTGTGCCTTGGCCAGACTCGAGGAGCCGGCGACGGCGATCCGCGCTCCCTCGGCGGCGAATCTCAGCGCGATCGCCTCGCCGATGCCTGAGGAACCTCCGGTAACAAGCGCAGTCTTTCCCTCCAGTCTCACGATCCTCTCCTCTCCGGTCTGTCACACCACAACGTGGACGAATGCCGCGTCCAGCGCTCTTGGCGAGAATATCAGCCGCACACGCGAAAGTCTTTCGACCGGCGCCGCGGCGGCCGATAATGGCGCGGGGGCGCGGCCCCTGCCGACGGAGTGAGAGGAGGAGCCATGCAGGGCCTGATGCAGGAGATCCCGCTGATGATCTCGTCGCTGATCCGCTACGCGGCGGAGTATCACGGCGACCGCCAGGTGGTCTCGCGCACCGTCGAGGGGCCGATCCACCGCTATGGCTACGCCGAATGCGAGCGCCGGGCGCGGCGCGTCGCCAACGTCATGGCACGGCTCGGTATCGGGCACGGCGACCGGGTCGGCACGCTCGCCTGGAACGGCTACCGGCACCTGGAGCTCTTCTACGGCGTCTCGGGCATGGGCGCCGTGCTGCACACGGTGAACCCGAGGCTCTTCACGGAGCAGATCGTCTACATCATCAACCACGCCGAGGACCGCGTCCTGTTCGTGGACCTCACCTTCGTCGAGCTGGTGGAGCGGATCGCAGACCAGCTGACCACGGTCGAGCATGTGGTCGTGATGACCGACGAAGAGCACATGCCGGCGACCGCGCGGCCCAACGTCCTCTGCTACGAGACCCTGCTGGCGGGCGAGAGCGAGGACTATGCGTGGCCTCTCTTCGACGAGCGCGCCGCGTCCTCGCTCTGCTACACCTCGGGCACGACGGGCAATCCCAAGGGCGTGCTCTACAGCCACCGCTCGACCCTGCTGCACGCCATGGCCGCCTGCCAGAACAGCGCCATGGGCATCTCGGCGCACGACGTGATCATGCCGATCGCGCCGATGTATCACGGCAACGCCTGGTCGCTGCCCTATCTCGGCTGCCTCACCGGCTCAGGCATGGTGCTCCCCGGCACGAAGCTGGACGGGCAGAGCCTGCAGGAGCTGATCGAAGGCGAGGGAGTCACCTTCGCGCTCGGCGTGCCCACCGTGTTCACCATGCTGATCGACCATCTCGATGAGACCGGCAAGAAGGTGGACAGCCTGGAGCGGGTCGCCATCGGCGGCTCGGCGGTGCCGCGCTCGATGATCGAGCGGCTGGCCGATCCCTACGGGGTGACGGTGCACCAGCTCTGGGGCATGACCGAGACCTCGCCGCTCGGCACCTTGGCGACGGCGACACCCGCCATCGACGCGCTCTCCGCCGAAGAGCGTCAGGCGGTGCTCAGCCAGCAGGGGCGCGTGCAGTTCGGCCTCGAGCTCAAGATCACAGGCGAGGACGGCGGGAGTGTCCCGCGCGACGGCAAGACTTTTGGCGACATGTGGGTGCGCGGCAACTGGGCGGCCAGCGGCTACTTCAAGGGCGAGGGCGGCGACCGGCTCGACGAGGACGGCTGGTTCCCCACCGGCGACGTCGCCACCCTCGACGAGCACGGCTTCATGCGCATCACCGACCGCAACAAGGACGTGATCAAGTCGGGCGGCGAGTGGATCAGCTCGATCGATCTAGAGAACGCGGCGATGGGGCACCCGGACGTGAAGCAGGCCGCGGTCATCGGCGTCTTCCATCCCAAGTGGGAGGAGCGGCCGCTCATGGTCGTCGTGCCGCGCGACGGCCGCAGCCCGGATCGGGACACCATCAACGCCTACCTCGCCGGCAAGGTCGCGAAGTGGTGGCTGCCCGACGACGTGGTGCTGGTGGACGAGCTGCCGCTGACCGCCACCGGCAAGGTGCAGAAATCGCGCCTGCGCGAGATGTTTCGGGATCACGAACTTCCGACGCCGTGAGGGGCGACGCGCCGGCGGACCGACGGGTTTCAGGCGTTGCTTGATGATGGCTCCGCCCGATTCGCCGACATCGTCTCGATAAGGTATCTGTCGAGCTCGACGGCGAGCGGGAGATCGTCGCGCTCCAACGAGCGGCGGGAGGCAGGCGTCATCAGCGCCGTTCGGCTGGCCGCCTCCGCCACGACGGAAATCGCCGGCACATGGGGCGCGAACGCCGCCTCGGCCGCCAGCACGTCGCCGGGGCCGTATTCTGCAACCCGCGCGCCGGCCTCCTCCTCGCGCACGACGGCCCGGCCCCCGGTCATCAACAGCATGCCTTCCTGCTGTTCGCCTTGGACGACGATCGTCTCGCCGGCCCCATGGTCGCGGTGCTCGAGCCAGGGCTCGAGCTGCTCAGTCAGCGCCTCGAACCGCGCCAGCCTGTCCAGCTCGCGCATGGCGTGATCGACGGAAAGCCCGAACAGCACTTCCCGGGCCTCATCGGCATCTTCAGAGCATGTGCCGATCACGCGGCGATGCCGCTCGTGGTATAGCGCAGTGGCAGCATGGCCGAGCGGCGCGTCGGAACCGCGCAGTTCCGCACAAGGCTGCGGATCACGAACCGGCTTTCCCTCAACATCCGACGAGTCCTACCAGACGGCTAACGGAACACCTAGGAAAGCATATCGATGCATATGTTCGTAAACAAGGAAAGCGCCGGCATTCGATGTGTAAACCACTGTGTAGGCTATCGTCGAACTCGAACGGAGAATGGATCGGTCTACATTGTGAATAGCACCCGCGGTTGGCATTCGACATCGAAATTGATGCAGGGTCCGATGGGAGATCAGCACCTATATGTCCCGATCGGCGCCATAAAGTGCCCGGGCATCGTCGTCCTTCACGGCCGCGAGGGAGAGTGGCGGGCTGGTCGGAGTGGCAGGCGCTCTCATGGCGGCGGCAAGCGGTTCTGCAACGATCGCGCGGGGTACACAGTCGACCGGTGGGACGCGTGCACGCCGGACGGACATCCGCGACAGTCGAACCTCGACGCCACCGAGAGTCCATAGCTGATCTGGATGCGGGTAGAGCGGCACATCACGCAGCGCACGTCGCTTGTCCGGAACGTCGAGGCGCCGAACAGCTCCCTTCTCGTCACAGCCTCATGGTGCGCGATGAAAGCAGCGTCTCCCGGATTGCGGTCCGCGGTCACGCGCATCCGATCGATTGTCGGCGGCCGCCATGTCATCGCCACCGATTCCAGCCGAACGGCCGAACTGGCCTCCTCTCTGGCCCGCGACGCCGCCGAACGACTGCATGGCGGTGGCGCGCGATGCCATCCGACGCGCTCGTCCGCGCTGCTCCGAGATACGAGATCGACGCTAGCGAACGGGCCCCTTGTCATCTCAGCACGCGAGCAGACGCCGTCTCTGGCGTGGCGCCGCACGCAGCGCTTCGAGGCACGCTGTTTCGCGCTGCCGTCAGGATCGTGCGACGGAAGTCCACATCTGACAGGGCAGGGGTCATCACGATTGCGACGCGAGAGCGAGCGATCGCATTGACCTGCGCGTCGTACGACTTCTTCGCCGGCGCCAGATGATCGACGGCAGCTCTAGCCGCTTCTCTCACGACTGGCCGGGGCGCTCTCCTCCCCGATTCCTGGCCCGGACCATGGTGCGATGCGAGGTGCGCCCCTTCGCGTCAGGATCACTGCGATGAAGAGCGTGGTGCGAGCGGACCGCCGACGTGAGGAACGGACATCAGGGCGGGTCACGCGCGATCCCATCGCGCGCGCACGACCTATGTGACGCACAACCGCACGGGACCTACGGGAAGCGAGGACTCGGGAGACTGCGTGCGCGACTGCCTTTGCCCCATGGAAATCACCTACCAACTTATCCCAGTTAATCCCACATAACCGCGTACGGCGAATACCCGCTTCTTAAAATTTGATGCTCTGCCCGAGACGGATGGAACAGAAGAGGCAATGGACCATGATCCCCGGTGAGATATGCGGCTAACAGTAGTAGGCGGGCGCGGTTGGCGTAGACCGGCGAAATCGTCGCCATCATGGCCGACGAAGATTCCGGCATCCCGCTCGAGCGCACGTCCTTATGAGACGCTTCACATCGAGGCGACTGCGCCTTCCACCGGTCGAGGTGGAAGCTCGGGATGATGCTCTGCTCGAGCCCCTTGCGCGTGTGAGGCGGCAGCGCGGTTGAAGTTGTAAGGCCATCGGCCCGCGGCCGGCGAAGCTCGACAGCAGGCTGTAGTGGCCGCCGTGTGGCCCGGCGTCTCGATCAGTATGCCCGCCCTGGCGATCTCCTGACTCGCCGCTTGACGCGCTCGACCCGCGGAGTCCAGAGTGCTGCGCTCTCGGATCATCCGCACGCGCGCGCCCCTCTGCGCGAGCGTCTCGCGGTAGTAGAGGTCGCGTGGAAGCTCATGTCGAGGCGCCAGCATCTCGAACCGGCGACGGGCCGCCTTTGCATCGGCGATTCGAGCGCGTGGCAGGACATTTCAGGCCCCTCGCGAGATGTGCGGTTCCCGCCGCAATGTCGGAAATGGTAGTGCGAGTTGACGACGTATCGATGTCCTGCGGCCGGGTCAAGCGGCGAGCGGGAGGCGCGCCCGTAGCCGGGTATGCTTCTTCGGGATTTGCAGCGCTTTCGAAAGGGGAGCACCGAGGAAAAGGCGGAGAGGAGAAAGCTAGCCCGCTTCTTGGGCGGAGAAACGCAGTCGGAGAGAGCAACTGGAGGAAGGGTAGAGAAGTAAGAGGGTAGACGGGGAGGATGGACAAGAGAAGAAACGCGACCGGCCGGCACCCGGGGAACAGTAAAACTATGGAAGAAAGCCGTCTCTGATCACCAAGCGTGCCGCCGTTCGGAATGAAGACCTCGACGTCTCTTCATGGCCTCGCTCCCACTCTTGCTCTGGCCCAGTTCGCACGCGCCCCAGCACGTAGGGCAGGCCCGCCGACGCAGACGGAAGGCTAGAAGCCAGGGCGAATATCACAAGCACGATATGAAAATGAGGAGGGCAGCATTCTGAACCACGCGGTCGGGACCACAAGGCGAGAGACAGACAAAAAGGGCACAAGACTAGAATACCGATTCGGTTCCACACCTCCCCCCCCTGTTGCTCATGGGGGTCAAGTAGATGCATGGTGAAGTGAGGAAGAAGAGGCAAGGAGCAATCTGAGATAAAAACCAAAACGACCGAATTTCGGGGAGCGAGCCAAAAAAGAGGCACAAGCAAGTGGGAAAGAAACGAGGGCAGAGGAGGACGGAGGACGAACGGTAAGGAAGGGGAAGAAGAGCGACCTAGGAAAAGAGAATGACGAAAAGCTCCGGCGCACGCAAAAAAGCAACGACATGGAAAGACCCAGTGAGAAGAGAAACACGAAAAAGGGCGCGGAGTCGCTGGGTAACGATCCCCGAAGACCCAGGACGCGACGTATGTTTTGGTGGGGCCGCGTTCTCGTTCGGTCGGGCCTGTCGCAGGCGGCCTGGAGGTTGAGCCCCAAGTTCGGTGCTTCGGGAATAGCAGGGAG